>JBCEWC010016138.1:0-13299 GCA_038996855.1 Solanum aculeatissimum | reverse complement strand
TTCGAGAATTTGATTTTATTCAAATTAATTGAATAATTAATTGAATTTTCGAAAACAGTCATTTTTTTCGATTAACAATAATAAAGTAAAAAAATTATTTTAAATTTTTTTTTCTTAAATTGAAGTAGGATAAATATTTACTAATCAATAGGGACCTGATCAAACTGATGATCAGGTACATGACAGAACTGGTGAAGATGAAATTACTGAAGCAGAATACTAAGAAATAATCCCCCGAGGAAATATATATACCACTGGTATCATATAGAATGAACTCAATCGTCTATATACGAACCATACTAGATCTGACCAACTGTCCATTCTACCTCCTCTACGTTCCTGACAATCTATTTTTGTCTCAATAGTGTCTTTCATTGACTCATTTTGATCCTCTTCCCCATTATTTAAAAAAAGTGAGCCATCAATTCAGGTATAAGATACAATCATTACCGTCTGTACAATTAAATGATACCTTGACGATATATTGACACTTAATTGGTACATTTAAAAAATAAATAAAAAATAAATATTTTTTTTATTAAACTCTAAATTAGTAGAAAATATATTCATTGTGATACTCTATCATATATTTATACCATATCGATATCGTATAGAACTAAAAATTTATTAAAGTAATAAAATTATTTATTAAACTCTAAATTAGTGAAAAATATATTCTTACGATACTCTATCGGTATATTGATATTTTATCGATATATAATTTTAAGTTTTTTTTAATAATAATTAAGAGAAAATTATTAAAATTACAAACTTATTTATTAAATTCTAAATTAGTAAAAAATATATTTTTTTGTAACTCTTTCGGTATATTGATACCATATCAATATCATATAGGACTGATATATATACTCTATTGATAAATCATAGAAAATGAGCATTGATGTCATCATGACGTCAATGCGTAAATTTTAATAGTAGAGGATACATTTTATAGTAAAGAGGCCTAAAATATAAAAAAATATATAAATATAAATATAAATAATTTGCTAAGTCATAAAGCTTAGTTGTCCTAAATTTTGGACAATCAAATATTAAAAAGCAGACTACAATTCCGGAGGGAACCAAAAATATATCAATATTGCCAACATATGTTACAAACATGAAAAGATTATTAATGCTCCCTATAAAAACTCAAAAATGATTTGTATCTTAGTCCGAAGAGGAGACACTATTTTGAGCTTTTCCTCCAAAATAATCCAAAGATAAGATAGTTGTGGAATTAATTAATCAAATAAAAACTTTACTTTTACAAAAGATAGTATTCAGTATTTTATTTGTTTAAAAAACTTTACCAAACACCATCTCGTCTCATTAATTTCATTTCTCCTCTTATTCGATTATTAACCTCCTCCTAAAAAATAAAAAACCTCCTTCTAAAAAATAAAAATAAAACTAAGGTAAGAAAATGAAAAATGCAGAGGAAATAATAAAATGGGAAAAAATCAAATTCAAAACGTGTAAGTTCGGATAGCCAACCAACGAAGCTAGTCGGCTTCGTTGCTATTAAAAGTTTTCAAAAAAGCGAATTCTTTTTCTTATGTTCCAATGATGACCAGGCTTTACATAATTACTTCCTCCCTTCCAAAATTGTCGTCATTTGTCACGTACTTCCCTTTTCAAGAGAAAATTAAGATACATTCAACTATATTTTAAAATTTAAATTCACACATTAAAAAAACTAGACGCAAAATATTACAAGCATTCATAAGACAGTGCATATAATAAGTAACAAGTAGTAGCATAAAAATAAAATTACAAATAGGTAGAGCAAAATCTCAATGCATGATATTGATAAGGAAATTGATCACATAAAAGATAAAGAACAAGCCAACAGAGATTGCCGGAGCAAAACCACCGCCGGTAGCCATCGCCGGTGAAAGTGCAATGTTGTCCGGTTCAAAGTCTTGAGCCACCGTAATATTCATCTTCAAACAAACTATCAAAACTAGGAGAACATTAAAAATATAGAAAAACCTAAGGCAAGCCATTGATCTATAACAAAAATCTTTTAATGATAAATATTAAGAAAGTTTTTTTTTTGTTAAGTAGAAAGATTGGAGAAAGACATGATATTTATAGTGAAGCAAAGTTTGTAAATTTTTAACCACATGTTGTGTGACATCAACACATTCTGTTTACTGCATGTATGCCATTTGGCTAGGGAATTCTTGTTGGGAAATATTGGTGGCGTTTAACTATAGGATAAAGTTTGACACGTTTTGTTAAATCATCAAATTGAATTTATGCTCTTTTTTTTTGCTTTTGCTTGTTGTTTTCGGTAGCCTTGGAGTAATTAGTAAATTAAAGTTATTGTCCTATAATTAGAAAGTCATGAATTTAAATCTTGAAAATAATCTCTGATAGAAATATAAAATAAGATTGCATACAATAGACTCTTGTGATCGAATTTTTTTCTGAGCCCTGCACATAGCAAAAATTTTAGTACACCAGACTTATTCATTTTTTTTACTTCCTTCATATATTTTTACTTATCACGTTGAGATTTTATACATATTAAAAAAAATAAATTAATATAATTATTTTTTCCTGTTATTCCTATTAATTGGTTGGTACCAGATTTGAAAAAATAATGTGGGAATAAGTAATTAATACTATTTTTTTATTTGTTAAGAATAATAAATAAAAATAAAAAATTATTTTAAATTAGTGGAATAAAATAGTCTTTGAAATTGAATTATGTTTGATGTTTATTTTTCTAATATAATACTATCAGATAACATAATTTATCTCAATTTAAAATTTTTATTTGGAAATTTTTGATATTGAATTTTTATGTTATACAGTCGAAACTCTAATTATTCATTCACGATTGTGTGTGCAAGAAATGTCGTCTTTTTATATGTTCTTAAATAATGTTTTCTTTGTGAATTATTTTTATGGGTTATACTAATTATGGTTATACTTTTTAAATTTAATTAGAAGGTCACAACACACATCAACATGTAATTTAATCTCTTTGTTTCCCAATATTTTTATTTTAAAAAAAAATTGAGGGTAGGAAAAATGAGGAGGGGATTACAATGTAGAGAATCGAATTCTTACCAATAAAATAAAAATTTAAATAGTCAACCAACTGAACTATTAAAATTCTCCTTGTTTCCCAATATCAACTCTTGGTTGATGCTTTTCTATAAGTAAATCTTTGTAACTTTTATTGGCCAACTATTCTAATTTGACATCAGCTAGGACATTAAAGATTTATTCAAAGTCTACTATAATTTATTTTTGTTTCCATTTTGGTGAATTGAATGTGTTAGTAACAAATTTTAAAGTGAGAAAAAAGACATTTAACTTTTATGATATATAAAATATTATGAAACATAAATTTTATTGATAAATAATTCAGAATGCATTTTTATTCTTTTCTTTGATTTTTTTATTTGAATATTTTTGGGAATTGAGAATTAATTGTTAGTACTGTATTACTCAAATATAGAATGATTTTATCTCATTGTGATGTATTTGATCACTAGAAATATCGTGCGGTGACTTTGACAAAGATAGTAGTTGATGCTTTGAATTCTTTATGAATTTTCCAAGAATTTTTGAAATTATGAGATTCAATGCCTTGATCTTTTTATGAATACCCAAGATTTTATTGAATATATTCGAGATACGGTGTCTTGATTTTTTTATGATCTCTTCAATCGGGTAGAGACTTTGAGAAAAACAGTATTTGATGTCTTGATCTTTTTGTAAATGTGCCAGATTTATGAAATAATTCATGAGATTATTACTTCGACTTTGAGAAAGATAATATTTGATAGCGTTAACCTCTTTGTGAATATCCAAAAGTTTATGGGATAGTCAACATCTAAATCTCTTTATAAATACCCAAAGGCTTATGAGATATTTAAAATGTCTCTTCAAAAATGTTACTTTTATACAGATGTAAGATAAGATTTGGAGTAGAGTGGCCTCTAAGAACCCTAATAGAGATTGAGTCCATCTTGTCGAGTTTCACAAGATTTAGATGTATGCAAAATAATTTATGGCTAGAGATAAAATTACCACAATAAAATTATATTTAGTGATTACAGGAAAAACAACGATGACATTTAAAACTAATTAGTACTTATTAAAAATTGAATAGCATTATTTTTTATTGTATGTAAAACCAATTTACTTTTGCCAAAAAAGACAAATTACTTGATAAGTATTCATGATTGTTTATGAGATTAGGAGTGGCACCAAGGAAAATATGTTTTTGAAAATAAGAACTCCACACATTGATCATTCACCAAAAAAAAAAGTAATTTATTTTTTATTAATATTTATTTACTCAAAGATTTTTTAAAATATTAGGGGTGTTTATTTTGTAAAATCATATACTACATACTTCGAAACATACGTGCTGATAAACTAATGTATTTGTAAAAGACTAAAAAAATGATGTTCTTAAGTATATCAAAACATTGTGTGACTACAAAAATTTATGATTAAAATAAACAAAAAATTTAAATTAAATTATTTTCAAATTTAGCAAAAAGTCATTATTTTTTTTGAAAAAATTATTTTAAAAAAGACAGAGGGCAACATAAACTAAAACAAAGGATATACACCACCAAATTCAATTTTATTCTTTTTATGGAACCAATTCTCATTTACAATCGCACTTTTACCTTTTCTTATTCTTTTTTTTATTGAAGATAATGATATAAATTGAACTATTGTATAATTGTATTTAGTATACAACAATGCAAAAATCAATCCCTAAAATGCTACTAGTAGCTAGACATACTTCACACATAAAATCATTAACACATTACTCCTCTAATCTAAGATGGTGAACCCCTTAGCAGCAGTTACTTGTGTTTGTTAGTTTGGTGACAACGCAACCCCCACCCCTCCCCCTTTCTCTCCCACCGGAGGGACTTGTGATTTTGCCATGAATCACTAATTGAACACGAATCACATGATATTCGTTACTTTTTTCATTTTTGTTATGAAAAAATAAATTAAATTGATTAATAAGTTTAAAAATATTATATTCATAATTGATCAAGCTTTCAAAATCCACTTACTTACAAATACTTTGAGGAGTATAATCCAAAAAAAAATATGTTTTTACAACACATTGATTTCAAAACAATTCTAAACATTTTTTGAAAAAAACTTTTTTCTGATCATTTTTCTTTCATTTCTTTTTTTGGATTCAGACATGATGATTCACCTTGTCTCATTGATAATTTTGAGATTGATCGTCGATATTTTTCGATCAATCTCTAATAAATGATAAAATACAATTAACTGGACATCAACTTCATAGAAAACAATAATAATAAACCACAAAATAATGATTTTATTTTGTTGGTGATGATATATAATACACAAAGATGTAGAATTATAGACCAATAGATCCAAAATATCTTTCCCCTTCCCCCCAAGACCTATAATCTCCTCCAATTCTTCATCCTCTTCCTCTCTTTTCTTTTTTTTTGCGAATTACTATCAAACCTCTCTATAACAATATCATTTTATATTATATATATAACATTTTGTTACTATAAAAATATTAACATAACATGAAGATCGATATGTTGATATAAAGAATAACTGATATAGAAAGATATGACGATATAATTTAGTGTAGGTAATAAGCGAAGAAGGACAATAAAGTAGCCCCAGCCAAAGTGGCTACATGGGGCAATAAAGCGGCAGGGGCATCGCTAGATGGGGCAGGGGCCGGGGCTGGGACAGAGGTTGAGGGCAATATTTGAGCCATAGCTGAACTCATTGAGGCAGCAGCAATGAGGGTGACACAAGCAATCTTCTTCATCTCCATATTTGTTTAATAAATAAATGAATAAATATTTAAAATTTTATTAAATTTGTGTTTGATTATTTTTGTTGTTTTGGTGATTTGAATGTGGTAAAAGAGGGTTAATATATATATAGGTGTGTCTAGGTATAATATGAACCACATTTGCATGTCTATGGTTAGAGTGATTTTAGGATAATTGTTAAAGAATCATCTCTTAGATTTTAAGGGTTCTCAATTTTCTTTTCTTTTTCTTCTTCTAAAATTTAGCATTTCTTGCTGGTATTGGTTTGTCCTTTATTTTATTTTATTTTGGGGTTAGACAAAGTTGCAAATTTGCAGATATTTTGACAATTGTGTACACTCATGTTAAAAAAATCTTGTTAGATTTTGAGGATTGTATTATTTTTTAGTCTTTTAAGATTTTTTTAAAAAGTTCTTTTAAGTTGTCCGTAATATTTAGAGTTGGTAATTTCAATTCATATTTAAATATTAGCTTATTTATCATATTTTAATGAATTAGATTACTATATTTTCAGTTGGACAAATACAAATTCAATCTATTTGAATCCATATAAACATAATATCCATATACAAACTCACTTTTATAAATAAAAGAACATATATTTTCCATAAAATTCGAAAAAAAAAACATACTAGATTAATAAAAATACACAATGTTCAATTGAATCTCCCGCACTATATATCAACCACCCCCGAAATCGAGGTTTGTTCCAGGGTCAAGGTTAGAGTCAAGCCCCAAGTTAAGGTCAAATCAAGAGTCAAGATCAAGTCTAATATAAGATTGGAGTCCTAAATCAATATGGAGGGTTTGAGGTTGGTTTTTGAGTTGAGGTCAAAGTTGAGATCAGGGTTGAATCCGGTCTTGGATCAGATTCAAGACTAGGATCCCAAGTAGTAGTAGCAGTACTATTTAGCCTGTATTAAAATGAATGTTACCTTACCTTAATTGGAAATAGTTTAACTTAAAAATTCTATTTTATCCTTAATGAAATAAATCTCAACCACAAAAATATCTAAAGTTTGTTTTAAATCATAAGTTTTAGAAGTCTTTTTTTTAAAAAAAATATTCTACTTTGTAATCTTAGGCTTAGATGTCCTTTCATAGATTCTCGAACCGCCGACTGACATAATTTTCATGCATGTATTCTTTCTCTCCTCCCCTCAACCATACATTTTTTTTCTTTTGGCCCTTTTTGTTAGGCATTGAACCCTGCCCCAAGGAGCGGTGTTGAGTTGTGTCCTCTCCTCCTTAATACCTAACTAAAGTTCCGTACCGTGTCAAGCTAAGCCAAAAAGTATCACATAAATTGAACAAGAAAATTATTATTATTATATTTATTTTGTTGACTGAGTTGGAAAATAGGACAAATGTTTGTCAGTATGTCAATCACGTGGGAAAGATTGACCCAAACTTTAAATAAAGAGCTAAGTTAAAATTTCCTCAAATCACAAGGACGATTTTGGTCCATTTTCCTTAAATGAACGCAAACTAAATTGAGAAAATATCCATGTCTTAATCCAAAACTATATTCAAAATTATTCACTTGTAAATGTATTTTCTTTCGTTCCAATGTAAGTGTCATTTAGCAAAAAAAAAAAAAAAATCCCAAAAAATTAATTGTTGCGGGTACACTGCATAACAAGAAGTAGTTAAAGACAAATTGCAGTATTCATGACATAATATATTTACAATTAAACGCAACATGCCTTGAACTATATATATCAACCTAAATAATTGCTCATAAGTTATTATTCCACGAGTTATTAACTAAATTATCACAGGTTTGGCATTATGCATGAGATTGTTGTTTACATAAGAGTTATTATGGTTTCCAGACTGTATATAACATGATATTATAGTATAGCCTAAAGCTTCAACGCTAATAAATTTCAACTAACTTTGATTCGAGTCAACATGATGCTTCTTCATTAACAAGCACATGGAAAAAAACACTACTACGTAATAAATAACAAGGGTCCAGCTTGCTGTGAACTTCCAAAAATACTATATATCTGAAAAAGTTGAATAGAATTTCATAGAGTGAAAAAACATTCTGTATATAACAAATGGCTAAGTCCATGGCATTGCTTATGATTATGGCTTTATCCTATTTTACAGCTATAGCACATTCACAGGTGAAGAACATCTTCTTGCTAGCCG
The DNA here is from genome assembly GCA_038996855.1 of Solanum aculeatissimum. NCBI lineage: Eukaryota > Viridiplantae > Streptophyta > Magnoliopsida > Solanales > Solanaceae > Solanum > Solanum aculeatissimum. The sequence goes on along the minus strand of JBCEWC010016138.1, from coordinate 5,311 downwards.
GACAGAGCAACATGTCCGGCCTAGGAGGTGTCGTCAATAACACATGGGATGGTATTGTTCCGCCAGAGTGTAGCCCTAATCCATCCATCCTAAAACTTGATGCCAATCTTCAATGGGTGGAGGCAACTGAACCTTTACATGCAGATATAGACGTGAACGTTACTTGTGGGATTGGTCCAGGTATGTAGAGGTAGATTCAAAATTATTTTAAGGAGTTCAACTCAACTCAATGCTTTTGGCTCGAATCATATATATACTAGAGGTGTCATAATTCTCCTACTTTACATAATTCTCAATCTCCATATTTTATTTCGAAAGTTGTGCATATGTGCAAATATGTTAGACTCTCGCTCTAAACACACTAACTATAAATTCTAGATTTGTCTGTGCAGGTATGCCCTTTGCAAATTCTTTGTTGAATAAAACTTCGTCTCTTGGGATAGTAGGGTTGGTACCATGCGCAATGGCAGGGAACAGAATAAGTCAATGGCAAAAGGGGACTTCCCTTTACAATCAGCTGGTGATGAGAGCCAAGGCTGCTGCAATGCACGAATATGGGGTAATCAGAGGCATGCTTTGGTATCAAGGGGAGAGCGACACAACGTTACTCAGTAATGCAAATACTTATAAAGGAAAAATGCAGCAATTTTTCACTGATTTGAGAAGTGATGTTGGGATTCCAGAGCTTTTGATTATCCAGGTAATCTTTAATTTGATATTCTCTTCGTTTCAATTTATTTGTCTAGTTTTGATTTGGTTGAGAGTTTAAAAAAATAAAGAAAACTTTTGAATCTTGCGATCTTAAACTAAAGATACGTGGAATGTACCAAAATATCTTTTAATCTTGTAGTATTAAATATGTCATGTGAAAACTTGGAATTAAGGAGTTGCTAATAATGGAAAGAGGTATCTTTCCAAAATGAACCAAAGAGGAAACTAAGACAGACAAACTGAAATAGAGTAACTCTTACTACAGAGCCAGCTCTTAAGCTGCAGGTTCTTCCAAATGCAGTATATTTTCAACACAGCATATATGTGTGTGAAAATCACTAAAATTTTAACAAATATTAGATTTTGAACTCATAATTATAAGAATACAATGCATTTTCCGACACAATCTGAGGTCAGTTAGGCATATCTTGCAAAGTTGGTTATTAGTAATCCTTACTTGTTTACTTTTTTTTTTTTTTCAAACTTGCGTAGGTGGCTCTAGCTTCAGGAACAAATTACACAGAGATTGTAAGAGAAGCACAGTTAAATCCTGAGATTGCTAATGTAGTAACTGTTGATGCCAACGGCTTGCAGTTGCATAAAGACAATTTACATCTTACTGCTTCTTCCCAAGTTCTCTTAGGACACATGATGGCTGATGCTTTCCTTCAGACAATCTCAACCACATCCTAATCTATTATAGTCAATAGTGAAAGAATATTTCAGTTATTTTCTCTACTTGTAAAACCAGAATAAACATTCAAAAAGGGAAAAAATATTTAATACTCTGTTATATACTAATAAAACAGTACAGGCTATCATTTTTTAAAGGTTCAATTGTTCCAAGTAAGAAGAAGGGAAAGATAGTTTTCTCCATCCAACAATTATCAATTTTTGATATACAAAAGTACCAACCTCCTTGACTGGCTTGCTGCAAATATTTGAGTTTCGACCGTTGAATTTATGAAACGTTGCTGCTCAAATTATCTTGATCCAACTTTAAGATTGTTGGGTTGTGATGTATTTATTGGCTCGACTAACTATTTAACAAGCTTAAATTTGATGTCATCACCTATTTGACACCTTAAGAAAGCCAATTTTTTATCGCAATAACAGTTGATTGGACAATGGTCCGTTTGTCAAGTGCCATTCCCAACAAAACATTAAGCTAGTGTGTTCAAGGAGATTCAATTTTGATATAAAGCAAGCATATAATTGACAATGACACAGTAATTATGTAAAAAAGGAGAAGTAAATTGCAACAACAAAAGAATCATCCAGCTAAAGCGGGTGTCATTTGGTTGTTGGTTACAAAGGAAATTATTCATATATTAAAACTAGCATAGTTAATATCATGTTTTGGTAGATTTTGGTTGCTTTGTATAAAGTTCAGCACAAGAAGTGCGGTGTTTGGTTATGATTTTTACAATTCCACATGTATAATTTGTCTTTATTTATGCATGGAATTACTGATACATGAATAATCAAATTACTACCTGCGTAACTCCAACCACGACCAAAACCACCCTGATAGGTATTGGCATTTCTGTATGTATAACAGCATATACAATTACTTTTGGGGATGACAATCAAACCAGGTTTGTTACTTATGGATTAGTACCTGAGCTGGAGACAAATCCAAGAAATAAACAGCTGTACAAGGGAGATTAAAGAGACAAATCCAGTTGTTGAAGAAACACCAGAGCTTCTTCAACATGTCCATTCTTGCACAAACCATCTAACATAATACAATAAGTGTGAGTATTGAGATTGAATACTAAAACACGCATCTCATCCTAAATTGCAGCATTCATGGCACATGATATATTTAAATTAAATGCAACTTGCTTTAAAATATATATATATATACCCATCTTATTAAATAATTGCTCATAACTTATTATCACCCAACTAGTTATTAACTAAACTATGACAGGGTTGACATTATGCATGAGGTTGTTTTCAAATAGAGTTGAGAGAACAAGATAATATAAAATAGTGATAATTGATCATTCGGCCAAAATTATTATTAAAAAAATGATCATTTGTTGTATATGTATATTTTATGTATAGTCAAGCAATATTCAATTTTTTAGTGTATTATAATGTATATTCAGTGTATAACTCATGTATAAGTAATCTATATTGTATAGTCAGTGTATACTTTTTATGGCTTTTGACAAATTATATTGTATGGTCATTGTATATTTCCTATGATTTTTTACTATTTTTTATGTAAATAAAATATAACTATATTTATTGTAAATTAATTAGTTTATTACATCTATTTGAAATTATCCCTATTAAAATACTCATCTTTGTTGTTTCCAGACTGTATTTACTATACTAGAGCCTAAAGTTTCAAAGCTAATAAATTTCAATTAAGTTTGATCAATATTCAGCTAAGTGCCAGTTAAGGAATATTAAGCCAACATGATGCTTCTTCAATAACAATTTATTTATGCATCACGAATCATATGGAAATTAAAAAAATACTACGTAATAAATAAAAAAGGGTCCAGCTGGCTGTGAGCTTCAAAAGTAGTATACCTTAATTCTAAACACACAAAAGCTAACCAATTTCAGCCAATATATATCCCAAAAGTTGAATGTAATTCATAGAGTGGAAAAGCATTTTGTATATAACAAATGGCAAACTCCATGGTATTGCTTTTAGAAACTTCACAGGTGAAGAACATCATCTTGCTGGCCGGACAGAGTAACATGTCCGGCCTAGGAGGTGTCATCAATAACATATGGGATGGTATAGTTCCGCCAGAGTGTAGCCCTAATCCGTCCATCCTCAAACTTGATGCCAATCTTCAATGGGTGGAGGCAACCGAACCTTTACATGCAGATATAGACGTGAACGTTACTTGTGGGATTGGTCCAGGTAAGAAGAGGCAGATTTAAAATTAGTTTAAGGAGTTCAACTGAACTCAATACTTTATGCTCGAATCATTATATACTAGAGGTGTCAAATTGACAGGACGGGCTGAAAAGAGTGGAAATAATAAGGGGTCAAGATTCCATTACCTACCCAGAATTTGTTTTGGCCAAAATGAGTCAAATAATATGTCATAACCCAACAATATACATCCCTTCATTTCTATCTCTTTTTTGAGAAAAAAGAAGGGTAAATCATGCTAATGTATTTTTATTTTTATTTTTTTTAGTTCAAATTTCTCCTAAATTACATAATTCTCGATCTCCATATTTTATTTCAAAAGTTGTGTATGTGTATTAGTAGATTAGACTCGCTTTGAACACATTAACTATAAATTTTAGATTCGTCTGTGCAGGTATGCCCTTCGCAAATTCTTTGTTGGATAAAACTTTGTCTCTTGGGATGTTAGGGTTGGTACCATGCGCGATGGCGGGGAACAAAATAAGTGAATGGCAAAAGGGGACTTTCCTTTACAATCAGCTGGTGATGAGAGCCAAGGCTGCTACAGTGCAAGAATTTGGGGTAATTAAAGCTATGCTTTGGTATCAAGGGGAAAGTGATACAATGAGACTGAGTGATGCAAATGCTTATAAAGAAAAAATGCAGCAATTTTTCACTGATTTGAGAAGTGATGTTGGCATACCAGAGCTTTTGATTATCCAGGTAAACATTAACTTAGTACTCCATTCGTTTTAATTTCTTTGTCTGGTTTTGGGTCTTCTTTTTTATTTGTTTGTCGGGCTTAGATATGGCAAGAAGTTTAAGAAAATAAAGAAGACTTTTGAATCTTGCTATCTTAAATTAAAGATAGGTAGAATTACCAAAATGTCATGATCGTCACGTGGAAAGTTGGAATTAAAAAGTTGCTCATAAAAAAAAGAGATATGCTTTCTCAAACAAACTAAAAAGAAAAGTAAGACAAACCAATTGAAATGGAGGGAGTAACTCTTATCGTAGGTGTTGGCTCTTAAGTTGTAGGTTCAAAATCCAAATGCAGAATATTTTTCATAAACATTAGATTTTGAACTCATAATTATAAGAATACAATAAATTCTCTGAGGTCAGTCAGGCATGCATCCCTTGCAAAGTTAGTTATTAGTTATCCTTACTTGTTTATGCTTTTATTGTTCAAACTTGTGTAGGTGGCTCTAGCTTCAGGAGGAAAGCATTACACGAAGATTGTAAGAGAAGCACAGTTAAATCCTGACCTTGTTAATGTAGTAACTGTCGATGCCAAGGGCTTGCAGTTGCAAAAAGACAATTTGCACCTTACTGCTTCTTCCCAAGTCATCTTAGGACACATGATGGCTGATGCTTTCCTTCAGACAATCTCAACGACTTCCTAATCTATTAATAGTTAATAATGAAAGAATATTTCAGCTATTTTCTCCAATTGTGCAACCAGTGTAAACATTCAAAAAGGATAAATGTTTAATACTCTGTAATATTATCATAAAACAGTACAAGCTATATATCATTTTTGAATGTTTCAATTGTTCAAGTAAAAAGAACGAAAGATCATTTTCAGCTTCTTTAAGTTTATTTTAGCTTAAAAGGAAACAACAATCAAAAGAGCCTGTTAGGATCGGAACTCGGGAAAAGTCGAATTTAGCCAAATAATATTATGATGACAATAACAAATACAATAGTGAG
>JBCEWC010016137.1:0-13299 GCA_038996855.1 Solanum aculeatissimum | reverse complement strand
GTAACTATTGGACCGGAACAGAACCCCCCCCCCCCCCCCCCGAATTTCCGGTAGAACCGGTTCTGGTACTTTAGGGGGTTTTACGGAATCGGTACCGATTCCGATTCCGATAAAATCGGTCCGTTTGGAACCGGTCCGATCCGTTACCACCCTTAGTTAGGACCAAGGTAATTAAAGAATCCTTGGGAAAAAGATATAAATTTATATATGAACAATGTGAAATGATCCAGTTTTCCTCTCCATAATAATTTAGGGTCAAATAAGCTCCCACCTGTTAGCAAAAGAGATCACATATGACCCTTTCTCTATGTTGCTTGGACTCCCCAAAAAGGGACTATTTTTGGACTATCGTATGCGTATTTGTCAATTTTTTGAAGAGTATGAACAACATAGCCCTGTCTTATTCCTAATTTCTCTGTTTAGCATCAAAAATTGTCGCGTGGCGGAACAATACTAAACCTTTACTTAATCAACCCTGGCTTTTGTAGCTTAATACCTTGAACAATCCAAAACTATAGAAGAAAAGCCAAAAAAATAGGCCTCACAACAAAATCAAATTACCTTACACTAGAATATCTGGAACTTACAATAGCCAAGAGGCAGAATCGACAACAATAATAATTTCCAGCTACAAACCCACGGATGCAAGTGAATCAATGTTATTGCAGCTACAAAACGATGGATGCAACAAATAGAACAAAAGAGCAGATTATGACAAACCTTCTATACAACAACATCGCCCTTTATCGCTAGTCCCTCTGTTTCCGATCATAGCCCTTTATCACTAGTGCTCCGTTTCCGATCACAATCCTTTACAGCTAGTGCTCCGCCTTTGGTCTTAGGGTTCTCCGTGATTTCTTTTTGAAAAACAAGGGTAATTTTACTTTGATTCAGAAGGTAAAGTTTGGGGGGGTTGGTAATTTTAATGTGTTGTAGTACATTTAAAGCTTAAACGTAACTCAGAAGTACGTTTTAGTCTTAAAACGTTATTGTGAGTAATGTTTATGTATTTAACACCGTCAGTTAGCTTTTTAAAATAAAAATAGCCTAAAACGTTACTGACATATACGTTTATACTAATTTTGTAAAAATTTTAAAAAACATATTATTTTAGTAAATTAGTATAAATAATGGCAGTTTGGTCAAACATTTCACATCAACGTGCATATGAAGATGCGGCCAACGGTTCCTCTATACTTCAATGTTGAAGTAATGCACACGCCACAAACGTTAGAATGCAATTAAGCCACTACACTTTAATGCCAAAAAATGAGAAAAGACACAAAATGCCTAACACTATAGCTATTGTCATGAAATGGCATGGTATCCCCTTCCCCCCCCCCCCACCCCCCACCCCTCTAAAAAAAATATTTTTATAATATTAAAATGCGCTCAAAAGTCAATAATTTCTCACTCATTTTAATATTATATAAGAGTGTCTATCTGTAAACTAACACTATTTCACGATTTCTTACTTCTCCATGATAATGAATCTCGAGAGATTGATGAGGAAGAAGAAGAGAAAGTGTTATTCCTTTTTGAGTATTAAAATCACAATCACAAATCCTTTATTGGCTATACATATATACAAAATGACTAGCTATAGTCACTTGTACGTATCAACAATACTAAGCACTAATCTATTTTAACAGTCGTCACCTAACAACTGTCAACTAACTAACAAATTGATGGTTAGTTGCAACTAATTAACACCTGTATTATATTTAACATCCTCCCTCAAGCTAGGAGCCATAAAAATGTCCTTAAGACCTAGCTTGGATATCAAATGAGCATACTGAAGAGTAAGCAATCCTTTAGTAAGTACATCTGTTGGTTGTTCTACAGAGGCCAAGTAAATTGTGTTAATCAATCCAAGTTGAACCTTTTCACGAGTAAAGTGACAATCAATGTCAATATGCTTTGTACGCTTATGAAATACTAGATTGGTTGCTATTTGAATGGTTGATTTGCTATCACATGACACATCTACAGGCAGTTGAATAGACAGTTCCAATTCTCTGAACAAACCAATAGGCCAGACTATGTCAGCAACTATCGAAGCAAGACTTTTGTACTCTGCCGAGCTCCTAGAAACAGTAGGTTATTTATTTGACCTCCAAGATATAAGTGAACTACCAAGTTTCACAACATAACTAGTCATTGATCTTCTAGTGGTAAGACACGATCCCCAGTCGGCATCACAATACGCTTGTAACTTTGTAAAAATAGCAGATAACATAAGTATTCCCATTACAGGTGACTGTTTTATGTACCTCACAACTCTAGTAGCAACCTCCATATGAGATTGTTTAGGTGAATGCATGAATTGACTAAGATTTTGAACTACAAATGATATGTCTGGTTTGGTTACAGTCAAACACAGTAACCTTCCTATCTAGTCTTTGATATGGTCCTGGATCCTTGAGTACAGGATCTTGTTGTGAGTTGATATGCTGATAAAAAATAATTGAAGTCAATTTTTGGTTTACCTCCACAGGTGATCCAACTAGCTTAGCACCTCCCAGTCCCAAATCTGAAATAAGCTCAAGAGCATACTTCCTTTTATGCATCAAGATGCCTTCACTATTTCTAGCAAACTCAATTCCCAAAAAGAATCTAAGTTCACCTAGGTCCTTGATTCTGAAGTTTGTTTGCAAAATGATCTTTGTTTCCTGTATGAGAGCTAAATTATTCCCTGTTACCAATAAATCATCAACGTAAATCAAGACAAAAACTTTCTTTCCATCTGTATGTTTTATGAACAAAGAATAGTCTAAATGACAGTAAAACCAGAGTCAGCCAAAGTTGTGCAAAGTTTAATATTCCATTGTCTAGAGGCTTGCTTGATCCCATATGATGATTTACGTAGTTTGCAGACACTCTTAACTCGATTACCTGTGGTGGAGACATTAAAACCTTGAGGCAATTCCATACACACCTATTCTTGTAAATCTCCTTGAAGAAACACATTGTATACATCCATTTGATGTATATGTCAATTCTGAGTTACAGCCATAACAATGACTAACCTGACAGTCACCATCTTCACCACTGGTGAAAATGTCTCCTAGTAGTTAAGTCCTTCTCTTTGACTATAACCCTTTGCAACCAACCTTGCCTTGTATTTAGGATTTGTCAGTTTGAGGATGAGAGGCTATGTTGAATTCGTGAGAAGGTGGTTAGAGGGGAGTCTAAGAAAGTCAAGCTTGATTCCGAGGGTGTATTTAGGATTGGGGGGTAGGATTTGTGTGCATAAGGTGAGTGATTTGATCAGGTTGATTCTTGAAGAGAGGTATTGTGCTAGATATTCCATTCACCCGGGACAGCTAAGATGTACCATGATTTGAGTTAGTATTACTGGTGGTGTGGTATGAAGAGGGACATTTCAAAGTTTGTGTCCAGGTGCTTGACATGTCAGCAAGTCAAGTATGAGCACTTGAGGCCAGGTGGAGAGCTTTAGAGAATGTCCATTCCCGAGTGAAAATAAGAATGCATCACCATAGACTTCATAGTTGGCTTACCCCTCACAGTTGAAGGGTTTAACTCTATTTGGGTAGTAGTGGACTGCTTGACCAAGTTCGCTCACTTTATTCCTGTTAAGGTGAAGTTCACAGTCGAGAAGTTGGCTCAGCTATACATCAATCAGATAGTAAGACTTCATGGGGTCCCGATGTCTATTGTATCAGATCATGGCTCATTGTTTACATCTCATTTCTGAAAGGCCTTGCAGCATGGCTTGGGTACTAGGCTAGTTTTGAGTATAAATTTTCATCCCCAGACTAATGGTCCGTCAGAGAGGACTATTCAAGTGCTTAAGGATATGCTTAAAGTTTATGTGGTTAATTTTGGTGCCAGGGGATTAGCGTGTGCCTTTAGCAGAGTTTACTTACAACAACAATTATCATTTCAGCATTCAGATGGCCCCTTTTGAGGCACTATATGGGTAGAGATGTAGATCACCTATATGGTGGTTTGATTTTGTTGCGGTTGATAGCCTTGACACTGATTTGCTTAGAGATGTCATGGAGAAGGTTCATTTCATTCAGAGTAGACTATTGACAGCCCAAGCTGATAAAAGAGTTATGCTGATAGGTGGGTTCCACCACTGGAGTCCATAGAGGGAGACCAGGTTTGGTTGAAGATTTCACCCATGAATGATGTTATGTGATTTGGGAAGAAGGGGCAAGCTCAGCCCTAAGTATATTGGCCCTTTTGAGATTTGTGAACGTGTGGGAGAGGTGACTTATAGACTTGTCTTGCCACCTAGTTTGTCCTCGATTCATCCTGTGTTTCATGTATCTATGTTAAAGTATTATTTTTCTGATGATTCTCATGTGTTATCCCTTGATTCGGTGGAGTTGAGTTCGTATTTGACCTATGTGGAAGACCCCGTGGCTATTTTGGACAGATAGGTTAGGAAGTTGAGGACCATATATATAGCTTTAGTGAAGTTTCAATGGCGCCACCGATCTGCGAGTGAGGCTATTTGGGAGATAAAGTCTGATATGCGAGCCCGATATCCTCACCGTTTTGAGACTTCAGGTATGTTTCCTTGCCTTATCTTCGAGGGCGAACATTGTTTTAAGTGGTGGATGATGTAATGACCCTAAAGGTCATTTTGAAAATTTCAGCTAAATTACTATTTTATCCCTTCTGGAAGTTGCTTTAGGTCATTTTTGGTTGAGTTGAAAAGTCAGATTTCGAAAATCTTATAAAAAGTCAGAGTTTTGCAAAAGAGAGAGTTTTTAAATGATTAAGTTTGAAAAATTGAGTTTTTGGAGTCATTTTGAGTTTCGAGTGTCAAAATTCGATTCTATCAATTCCATTAGCTCTGGAATAACGAAACTGATCTATGAGAACTTGTAGAATTGAATTCTGAGTTAGAATAAAATTTTTGGACCCAAAGTTATGTGTGATTGAGTCATAATCAATAAATTGTGTGAATTTGATAAATAGTGAATTTGCATCTATGTCTCGGAAGTGAAATATTGAGATTAATACTTGTTGACTTGTATTTATTCTCTTTTGTACTCAGTGTTTTGAGTCTTGTACATATGACACCAGTCTTGGGATGGTTTGTTTAGACTTGATATCCTAGTGTTTGTCCTTATTTAGACATTTATCTCTTTCGCTTTAACTTTATTATTAATTTGAGCAGGTTTGGGCTTACTTGTCTTGCGGGTTAGGTAAGTGTCATCACAGTCATTTTTGGGTCGTGACAATTATAGGTTGTATAATTATATTTGTGTTTATATTTATGAATATTTATATCTTTTCAACAATTAATGTGTGTATCTAGTATCCATTATATTAACATTTATATATCACTGCATATGAGGTGTATTCTTTGAGGATAAATTCAACTTCTTATATATACAAAGTTGCCAACAAAACAACTTAACAAAGCTTGTATAACCAAGGATATATGAAATTTGAGAAATCATTAATATTTATAAAAATAATTATATAAACGACGATTATAGATAAATCTGTATTCATTTATACAAGGTATAAAAAATATAAATTAGAGTATACAATTACCCAAATTATATAAAAATAATTAAATTTATACAACTAATGAAATTATATAAAAAAAAATAAACACAAATTGTATATTTTTAGTACAAACAAGGTCTCATGTACATCCATACTGATACAAAGTAATAGATATATAAGCAAATCTACTTATATGATATACAATTTCAAAAAAGTATAAAATATACAATAAAAATTAAATTATACAAAGTACCTCCTCTTCACTTTTTTTGTTTGCTTCTTTTGAATTCGATTTTTGTGTGATTTGTTGCATTCTAATGGGGTTAGTACAGAACTTAGATCGAATTTTTTCATTTAACTTATTTTTTGCAATGGCTTGAGATTTCACAATGGAACTTGCAATTTCTCCGAAATCTTGAGTTAAACCCTAGGAAAAAGATGGAGGAAGATAAATTTTTGTTGCATGCATAGTTTGAAATGAATATAGTGATTTTACTAAAACAATCAAAGATGATGACTGAAAATATGAAATAATGGGAACAAATTGAAAAAACATGTACAAATACATAAAGAAACTTATGAAAGATACAAAAGAAAATTAATTGATATACGCTACCTTGATTTGGGTATAAAGGATAAGGAGGGAGAATTTTAAATTTTCAAAATTTGAATGTTGATTTTGTTGAGAGATTTAAGAGAATTTGAAAGATTTTAGGGATTAGATTATGGGTAAGACGAGAGAGAAATAGCTTTGATTGTTATAAAAGAGGAAAGAAAAGATTTGTATGTTTGTATATCAATCTACAAACGTGAGGCCTAATTAATAGCTATGTCTTTTTAAACTATAACCATTATTTGTAATTACATTAAACAGTAGTTATATATCATAATGAACTATTGAATGTTAGCTTAGTTGTGTAATTTTCCCCAAAAACAATATTCGAAAACAAATATATATATATACACACGGGATTAAAATAAATTTATATAAATACATATTTAGACATGTTTTAAAATTAAAGTAATCCTAATTAAATCTTTCAACTGCAAAATAAGAATGTTACTAAAACTTTTTCATCCTTGGAAGCTCAGCTTGGACCAACCCGCTGAGGCTCCAAAGGCAAAGACAACGTATAGAGGGAGAGGGAATCAAAAGATGAATTAAAGTATAAATTGAGGGGTTAGGTTATTTGATCCTAATCTACTATAGTATGAATACATTTTAAAAAAATAAAAACTCATCGAGGAACTATAGTTATAATAATGTTCTTATTTTTCAAACTTGTGCTTCGTTCTTTGTTTAATATCACTTATAAAGAATTTTGTGTACGCAGGTGAAAAGAAGAATATAAGAAGAGGCCCAATTTCTAGGCTCAAATGAAAATCCAAAAATAATCAAAATGATAATACGAAGCTAAACTCTAAAAATTGAATCTAGTCAAGCTCATGATTTGAATTGGTATTGTAATTTCTTATATTTGAACATTGAAAATTCAAATCGAAATTTTCATAATTCAAACGCGCAAATAAACGAAGGGCTTGTTTGTTGTTGTGCATGATCTATTAATGATCATTCATACTTGCATATATAAAGTGTTAGTTCTAATAACAAAAACTATATATGTTCATGGAAAAGAAGTAAAAATCTTGAAGACGGGAAAATATAACTGAAAATTTTGATTTTTCATTTATTCTTTATGACATTTTTTTTGGTTTTGGTTGTCAAACAACATATATAAAAGTCAATAGCAAATACATAGCCAAAAAGATAAGAAGTGAAAAACATATCACTTTCTTAATGTTCTAGGTCTTCATGTCATGGTCCCTTACAATATTTCTGCATTCTCTCTTAACACTTTCTTCTGTGGCACCAAGTTTCATGCCATTTTCGTAGCATTCTTTATATGCAAGTTCTTGTTGTGCCACAGCCACATTTGAAGCAGCAAACATGGTCACCATCACGATAAACAACACAGCAATTACCTTGTTAGATGCCATTTTATTATTTTTGACTATATATTTTTTTTATTTTTTGAATGAGATATAATATGTTAATGTAGTTGAATGTTCATTGGGGATTTATAGACTTGTTTCACCGTTATAGCGTTAGAGGCTTGAATTAATTTTAGGTGGATTTGTGGAGAGGAGACAATTATGTTTTAATTTTGAGAATGGAGAAAATTCATAGGTTATCCTTAGCTATTAGCTGAATCGGTCGAGACCGTTCATCTTCTTTTTTGCATTTGCCTTGTGAATAAATTTTAAACCAACTCAATTCATTGAAATAATTTTTCGCATAGAATAATTAATCTCGCGAAAGTAGTCAAAATACTGATTAAGGCAACAATTTTGGATTAATGAGAATTAAATAAGATCATTCTATTTCTATTAATCATGAGAAATAATTAGGCAGCAGATCAATTAAGATTACGAAGACGAAAATCTCTTGTTATAGATATTGGTATTGTCAAAATATATACATTTTGTTCCTCCTTACCCATTGTGGATTGAATAATACTATGAAATACAACTTAACTTGAGCCAAATTATATAGCAATCCTTTCTTTGCAAATCACCCCTTCCCAACTAGTTAGTCAAAATTATTTCTTTCTTCTTCTCTATTTTTACTTAACATGCGCGGATTCTTCACTTTTCAATATCGTACTCATGTCGAATTCTTCAAAAATACACTACTTTTAGAGAATCCAATGTTGTTGAACCTGCATTACTAAAATACTTAGAACAAAAACTTTTATAGTACAAAATTTTTTTAGTAAAAACAATTTGTAGAAAAATCTTTGTGAAAATAATAAACACAAAGTTTTCAAAGCTAGAAATTAACAATAGTAAGGAAAACATAATCTATAAAGAAAAACAGAAATAAAATTGACAAGGAAAAAAATCGAGTCCACTGAATGCACAGTGTTTCCTTAAGAAAATTATTCCTCTCAAGTATTTGATCAAGGTTAATGGAATATATCCTCCCAGAATAGAATTATCTTACTCACCGGTGTATCGGTACCTAAAACCACAGTGCAAGCGAATCACTCAACAGTAGTAAAGCACACTAAAATTTGTTTGTCTAGAAGAAGAAGAAGTTAGAAAATGTGTTATTAGAAATGAGAGAAAAATCTTCTATTTATAGACAAGAAATGGTACTTATTATGACTTATCGAAAAGATCACAACCATTTGAAAAAATCGCGACTCTTCATTCGAAAAGTCGTTATTCCTTCCCAAAGCCGCAACCTTTAAGAAAAGTCATAGCTCTTCAAAAAAAAAATCATAAATTTTCAAAAAAATCATAACTCTTTATTTGTCATTCACATTTTTCAAAACTTAATATCTGACACACGATCAACTGACACTTTTAAAGAGTCCGCGATTAATGATACGTAATCTGATAAAACCTTCTCATAAACAAAAGGGAAGCTATGGAGAAGCCGGGGGGAGGGGGGGAATTAAATAGTCTTCGTGTTAGAATTTTGGGTTTCCCCAAGAAAGTATATACAATGAGCCACTTCATGGTAGCACTTGATTTTCTGCTGATAAGATAAGCATTATGGAACAATAAAAAAAAGTCCATTAATGTATGATGCGTCTTTGAAATTTAAAAAAATATGCAAAGCAATGAATTAGGTCATGCCATATTTTGGTCTGTCTTAGTCTTATTTAGGAATGGAATTTCAAAAGTTTAATCTAGTACGAGGTTGAATCTTTAGTTTATAAAATCACAGACAACTTTTAAGTTTAATATTATATATATGGTCCTAATTAATTAGAGAAGAATCTATTCTATTAGTATAATAAGTTTCATGTGATTTGACTAATTGATATAACTTCAAAGGGATCTTGAAATTAAACCTAATTAATTCTAGAAGATCAATTAAGGTTCTACCAAAAAGTCAAGCGACATATATATGAGGTCTTAACTAAAGTTGACAATTCAGATATCCACCTAATATAAATATTGACATTCAAATTAATGGATAACATCAAGTTTTTTTTTCCAAGTCCTAATGATATATCATAAGATGGGACCTATTGGATTCATGGTGGTTGGAGCTCCACTTGGCTGGTGAAGTGTTCTTATTAACTTTTAATTTTAGATTTCCATCTTATTTGTCTATGACAATATTTATGGCTTATGGGTCCTCATATAGCCACTTCATTCCTCTGTCAACTCAATCAATAAAACCAAATTTTGGTTAAATAAACTTTAGTATAATATTATATATATGATTTGTTCTAATTAATTCGTAACGTAAAATTCATTAATTAAATCATGAAAATGTGAAAGATCATGTACACCTCCAGGCTCTACGTGTTGTGTATATATGAATTAAGATCAGTAAACAAAAAAAAAAATCGTCCTTCACAAGCTTAACTACAAATGCTTTTAATTGTGATTTGTCGGTAACTACTACTAAAGTTTACCCATAAAGCTTAACTGATCAATTTTATTTTTTATTTACATTGTGTTCTTTATTTTTTCCTCTATCTTCTTCCTTTTCTTTTTTAATTGATTTTATTTGGTTTTGTATATTTGGGTCCATTTGAATTTACTTATCCCTTTCTTCTTTCATTTTCCCCATATTATTGAAAAGATGAAAAGGGGAAGGGCATTTAGGTCAGATGAAATTTTTGTACATCTTTGGAAAAGCACAGACAAATTAGGTGCAGAATATAATGGCTAATTGGATTGTTTAATGTCATTTTTAGGACGACTAAATGTCCGAAGAATGGAGGAGTATAATAATTCCATAGTACAAGAACAAGGTTGATTTTCATAATTAATTGCGATAATTATTGGAGTATTAAACTATTAAGTCACACTATGAAAATTTGAAAAAGAATAATAGAAATGAAAATGAAGAGAGATATCCATTTCCATAAACCAAATTTGATTTCATTTCTAAGTAGTAAATTACGGAAGTCATTTATCTTCTAATTCAGAAGAGTTTTGGAGCAGGGTAGAAATAGAAGAAAAAACCTTACATATAGTGTTTATTGACTTAGAAAACGCACACGACAAAATTCCTAGGAAAGTTCTATAGAGATGCTTGGAGTTTATGAGATGTATTTGTGGCACACATTAAAACAATTAATTAAGAATATGTACGATAAAACTAAACTCAAGTGAGAATAGTGGGAGGAGATTCGCAACACTTTTTAGTTAAATGAGATTGCACCCAAGATCAACTCTTAGCCTATTTCTTTTTGTTTGATGGATGTATTGACATGCATATTCAATGAGAGGTACTATAATGAATGTATTTGCTAATGACATAATAATAATGGACAAGATACACGATGACGTTATCGATAGACCGAGAGTTTGAAAATAAGACCCTAGAGTTTAAAGGTTTCAAGTAATTGAACAAGACTAAGACAAACCACGTGAAGTCCAAGTTCTGTGATGCATTACATGAGGCGGATGTAGAGTGAGGATTGATACATAGGTCATCCCCAAAAGAAGGAGCTTCAAATATCTTTGTTTAATAATTCGAGAAAATAGGATGATTGATGATGATATCAAACATCGTATTGGAGTGGGGTGGATGGAATCAAGGCTCACATTCAATGTCTTATGTGACAGAAATGTACCATCAAGATTTAAGCAATTTGTACAGAGTAGTCATTAGATCAACTATGTTGTATGAGATAGATTGTTGGCTAGTTAAGAATTCGTACATTCAGAAGATAAATGTAACAGAAATGAAGATACTTAGATGGATATTTAAGCATGTTATCCCCGTATAGAACTTGCAATGGAAAAGACAGAATAAGAAAACGTTTAAGAATCTGAGTCCACAGAATTCACTGTGTGTCCTTAAGAAATTTAATCCCCTCACTGTACCCGAGGTTTGTGGATTACTTCCTCCCAGGATAAAACAGATTTACAATTACAGAATAGCGGTACCTCAAACTCTGTAATTTTCAACGAACTCAAGACCAGAAATGGCTTCACACAGACTCGAATTTTGTAAGAAAATATATGCAGAAGAAGAGAAAATTTTTGATGTCTGAAAAACACAGAAGAAGAGAAAAATTTTTATGTCTGAAAAACCAAGAACGGATCTCCATTTACAGGGAGAATTGGGTGCGAATGCCGAAGCTGAAGCCGAGTCGAGCGAGCAATGACGGTGCGAGGGGGTCCCTTTACTTGACTCTTTAAGAGTTAGAGAAAGTGTTTCCTAATATAAGGACTCCACTTTTCCTCTAATTTTTAGATGAGGGAGAAATGACTCTTCATTTCCCTTAAATAACTCTTCATCTCCCTTCATTTGGTCCCCACATTTTTTCCTTTGTCTTTCCTTCTCCATTTCTCAATTCACATTTTGCTTAGACCCAACAGAGCACATCTTGAGAGATAAAATTAGGAACAAAGATAAACATGGAGAGATGAGAATAACCTCAATGGTGAACAAGATGTGAAAATTCACTATTAAGAAATAGCAAATACCGACCTCCTCAGTTTTGGAGCCAAAATTTTTTTTTAAAAAAATTGCAAATCGACCTCCTGAGTTTATTTTCTTTCAGAAATATATAAATTTTAAGAGTATAAATAAAAAATAAGTATAGTCTTCAACCAATAAGCATCAATGATCCAGCTAGTTGTAGAAATTCATTCTACCACAAAGAAGATGGAGGTTTCGAATCCTGAATGGTACATTTTATTATTTTTTTAATTTTAAAAATCAACCTCACGAGGTTAAAAAAAATTCTGATCAACTCTTTTTTTAATCTAAAAATCGACCTACGGAGGTCGATTTTGACTCTTTTTTTTAAGGATTGAAGCTGAGATGGTTAGTACTCATAAAGAGGAATATAGATGTCTCAGTGAGGAGGTGTGAGAAGTTAATAGTGTTAGATCTAAGGAGAGACAAAGATAGACCGAGAAAAAATTGAGGAAAGATGACTAGACATGACATGTCATATCTTCAGCTCATCAAGGACATAATTCAAATAAAAAAAATATGGACATCGATATTAAGATAAAGGATTAGGTAATGGAGCAATTTTTCTCTTTTTTATTGAAGAGTGTGATTCTAGCTCAGAGCATCAAGCTCCCTCGTTTATTTATCATCACTATTATTAATTTATTCTCTAATTGTATTAATACTATTTATTGTTACTTTAGTTACCTTTTATTTTCTGCACAATTATATTTTCACCTTAGCGTTTATTTTTGTATTTGTCCTCTATCTTGTTTTTTGAAAACTCTTATAATTTGTTGAGTCAAGGAATTATTGGAGATTACTTTGTTCTATTCATGCAAGTTAAAGGTAGGATTTATGGACATCTCAACCTTCTTACCCATAGGGATCATACAGGTATATTATTTTTGTACACCTTCTTCAACACTCTTTTCTTGATTTTATTCGAACTTGATCTTTTGAAAATAAACACTTTCTTGGAGATAAAAATGAATATTTTAAGTAATTATGCGTAACTAACATTAATTTGACTTTTGATTCTGATATTTCATATTAAACTTTGATAAAAGTTTTAATTTGGGTGAAAAATAGTGTCATTTGTAGGGCCACTAGGCTCATTGAACAACAGTCTTAATATAGTTGGGGAAGAGTAATAGACACATCCAATAGCTCGTAAAATAATATATATATTTAAGATATATATTGTCTTTCGAAAATATATTAATTAGTAAATATATATTATTACCTAATATTATAAAAAAAATTCAATTTATATTTTTTAAATAGTATATTTTAATTAAATTAATTATAAAAACTAAAAATATAAATTTTATGCGAACATCATGAAATGTGTGTTTGACAAA
>JBCEWC010016136.1:0-13300 GCA_038996855.1 Solanum aculeatissimum | reverse complement strand
GAATTTTTTATTATGAGTGGGGGATCTATGGGTCTATATGGGTACCCATATTTTACCCATTTTGACCATATTTGTATGAACTCTTAAACTAGATCAACTCATATTTACCCATTTTGAAAATATGAGTGATCCATTAAAATAAATATGAATTAAATGGATTCATTTTACCTTATATGGGTTGAAATTGCCACCTCTAGTGTGTATAATATATATATATATATATATACATACACATATATACATGTATATATAATTTTAAAGATTAAAAGATTATATATAAAAATATGTGAAAATATGCATATAATATAGATAATTTGAAAATTTTCACTAAAAATGACTTAATTTTATTTTTGAATTTTTCAAAAATAATTATTTCAAATTGTTGAAAAATTGAAGAAGCTCGATAATTAATTTATATTGTGGAGGGTAAAATTGAATATCAACAAATTGCAAAGAATTAAAAAAAAACTAAATAAGGTGAAGGGTACATTAGTAAACAAACATCTTATTCTTAGAAATTGTACTATGAATAGTATTTTGAATATGTTAAACCAAACAAACAATAAAAACTACTCTCAACATAACCAATCCTAACATAACTTATTTCATCATAACTTATCTCAACATAACTAATTTCATCATAACTTGTATCCAAACCAAACGGCCCATAAAGGTTATAGTTAACATAGGTCACATAACTTATTTAAATAGAACAAAAGAAATAATTTTTTATTATCTTTTTAGAAATTCCCCTACTTAAGTAGCTTCATCCCAAATTCCCTCTTATATAATACTCCTTTCGTCCATCTTTACTTGCCCCTTATTAACTTGACACAAAGATTAAGAAGTACTTCCTCCGTTCACTATTAGATGTCAAATTTTAGTTTGACACACTTATTAAGAAAACAATGATTAATATAGTGAGATTTTCATTTTATCCCTGTTAATTGATAAAAATATTCATTAAAGTTATAATTCAAATTCTAATACATTTAAAATTATAAATTCAATGGCAAGTGAAAATGTTTCTTGATTTAATAATATTTATGTTTTTTCAAGAAATATTGTCTAGGTAATCTAAAAATGAATTTGATCATTGAATATTTTCAAGAAATTTTACGTTTTTCAAAAATATTAACTTTTTAAGTGAATTCGGTAAAAAGAAATTGTCCTATCTTGATTTCTTCAAAATGACAAGTAAAAATGAAAATCAAATTAAAAAAAAAATTGACATCTAATAGTGAACAAAGGGAGTAGTAAATGAAAGGGATAATTTTACCAAATTATCTTTTGAATATAATAAATACAATATATTGAAAAATGTAATATGAAAAAATTATAAGTAATGATAAACACAAATTAGGAACTATAAGTGAAATTATATCTTAATTTTATAAAGTGAACAAATATTATTAGACATTCTAAAATAATATAGAAAATAAGTAAAAATAAACGGAGAGAGTAAGAGGGAGAATATAATGGGAATGGTCAAATTTATGGGTATGGTCAATTGGGTAACTTGTCCATTATCCATATATAAACATATGATTCATGTGGAGATAACGAAATAGAGCGAATCAAATACTCGTGTCTTGTCATTAACATATTAGTGAATTTAATTAATCCGACTCTAATTTCGTATTTCTTATTTTCTTTATACATATATTTTTTTTTTGGGAAATAACATTGACATATTAGTCAATAACACTTTTTATGGAGCACACCAACAACTTTTTTTTTAATTAATTTTGACACTTCAATCAAAACACATAATTACCTATTAATAAAATTAGTTATAGCATTAAAAAATACGTTTCACCACTTAATATTTATGAACTCTTAATTAGTTAATCCGACTTTAAATAATTTTTCCCCGTGTTAATAATCTACACGTTCTTTCTTCCAGCAATAATTAGATTTTCGTACAGAGTACGTAGCTTACATTTGGATATTCAATACAAGATCATGGTTTTAAATCAACATTTGGAAATGCAATTTGGGATCATGATTTTTTAAATCCTATATTTTTCTAAAAATATGATTTTAGATTTCAAATCATAAATTTCATTTTTTTTAAAATATAAAACTTAACCCATAAGTTTATATTTTGTAACAAAAAATCGCATCATTTTTAAATTTTGAAAATAAATCCTCATGCTAGCATGATGAGATTAATCATAACATGCGAAAAGATTATATTAAAGAATAAATTGTTCTCGCTCTTATGCAATAGTTCACAAAACCACATAGGAGAGATAACCTGTACTAGGCAAGTCCAATGCGACGAGCTAGAAGACAAACCCTTTGCTTTCGACGGCTAGACATTTCGAACTTGAGACCTCCAACATGAAAGTCCCAAACCCAAACTATTGTGCCACTCCAAAGGATCGGAAACATTAATTCATAAAAGGAATGCAGAGATATGTTATTTATCAATGTGGTACTTTAGGATATCATAATAATATGCTTAGTTGATAAGATTGTAAAGAATTGGAGATTGATAATTTTGGCTACTTGTGAGATTTTCATATTTATGAGAAAAAAAAATACAGGTTAAAACATTGAAATTGCATGTCGAAATAAAACTTCAACTTCATATCAATATAATTTCAAATAATGATTTCACGGATTAGGCTAAGTACCTCTAATGCATGTACATATCTAGTATGGTTTCAAAATTGGAAATGGTGGACTCATGTAGCTTATCATCTAAGGGTATCAGCAAACCAGTCCGACAACAAAATGAACATGCTGGCAGAAAATGAAGAGGCAGGCAGTGGCCCTATCTTAATTAACCCACCTCACGACAACAACAACAAGATACCCACTACAAGTGGAGTCGTTGATACAACAAATTAGATTTGTATAACTAGAAACCTAAGTATTTTGGGGCTAGCAGAAACAGAGGTTCCAAAGCACTGGGAGCAAACTTCCTTGCAAAAAGATAGCAGATTGATGTGTTTCGGTCGTTGTACGTACAGTTATGTCCTTCCAGCATTCTCTTCATAAACTCTACTGTGATATCTGATTTTCCAAAAGTGGCAGGGTGAGCCCCGCCCCTCGACCAGTCAACCCATGTTATACTTCTGTTTGCCAAGAGATTTGATGCTTGAATAGTCAGCATTGTTGGAAAGTAGTGCTCATCTACATAACATGCTGGCCTGCAAAACTCTGCGAACTTGGGGTAAAATTTTGTGTCTTCGACTATGAAAAGAGCAAGCTTCCTACTCATTTCAAACCACTGTGATCCTTTGCGCCACTGAGAAACATTCACCTCAGGTAACATATTCTCATCATATCGACCTCTTCCATATGGTCCAGGATCATCAAATGCACCAACGAAGCTATGCTTTGACTGACTTATGTACTTGTAAATGACATTGAAATTGTAGAGGGGGATGCATGACTCAGAAAGCAGAACAAACCACTCATTGGAGATGTCAAGTAATGCATTTGCAAGGAGTCTTCTCTCAGCATCACACATACTCATCTTTCCCCATTCTGTCACCTATTAAGAAAGAAGTTACAACGTCATCAGCAACTTACAAGGCACAACTAAGCCAATTCCATTAGAAAACATTCCCAAGAGCAGTTTCTAGCGAAGATAGAAGGATGTAAGACCATCCCAAAGAGACAGCCATAGGTAACATGCGATAACTACTAGAATACAAACCAATCATGAGCAACCAGCAGTGAAAAAGAATACCTAAAATCTGAAAGGAAAAAAGAGGTTTTGCGCCATTCTCTGAAGATTTTCATCAATGCTTTTGCAGCAAGTTCCATTAACGAAATGCTGCTTGGTCAAACTACCATTCATTGAACATTTACAGACCATCACAGAGGATTGATATTATAATAGAAAAGACCTGTTTGTTTGCAAGCTAAGTTGCTTCTCTTATCAGCAAGTAAGCTGAGTGCTATGAGTTTTTTTTTTTTATAACCGAGTTATTCCCGAGAGTCAGCGGCACATGTATCAAAAATCAGTAGATAACAGGCCCTCCTCTACCCTTCTCCACTTAAATGCCGGACATTGTCTCAAGCAGGGTTCGAACCCCATGACGTGCGCCTAACCCATACATCATGTGCTGAGCTCTTACCACTAGACCAAAGCATTGGAGGTGTTATGTTGTTCTGGTTACAGCATAACTTACATTATTTGTTTCGACTTATTGGATTACAAATGTTAATATGACATTATTATATAGAACATTCATGCATAAGAGCTAACAGCCAAACCTAATGCAATATGATTATTAGCCTTTTCATATATTTTTAAAATTTTAACTTTAAAAGCTCTGCTTTCATCATCCTGCTCACGTTCCTATTACCTATGGGAAAGAGAAGACCAGCTCAGATCACTGGAGAAAAAAGCACGAAACTGAACATAAACTAAAATCAAGAAGTGTTAACACAAGGATACTGATATGTTGCAAAAGATGCAGCTCAAACGATTTGGTGGCATGTTTTGGATGAGATGACTGGAAAATGTTAGAAATACATGCTTGGGACAAAGATAACATGATCTTTGCCATAAGTTTCCAACCCTCAAAACTTTCCCCCAGGTAGTGCTATTTAAAACTACTTTAGAAGCTAACAGTGTGACATAAGAGGTTTGCCTGAGCTTTACTTATTATCAGAGGACATCCAGCAGCACATACATAAAAACTCTAGCAGACTGTCCTAAACTTGAATCAAGATTTTCAGCATTAACATAACAGGGCAAGCCCTCCAGTTCAAGTATCCAGAAGCCAAATCACCCAATTCAAGCTCACCTACCGAGTGCATGCCCAAAAGACAATTACACATTTACACTGCAGGTATGCACACGTGCTCTGGAGATATTATTCACAGGAAACAACTGGAGGATGACTTAAACAAGCCAAATCACTCCATCACTTTTAAATTTGGATGCCCATAGATTCAGATATATGGTGACACAAGAAGACCAACAGAGGAACTCCCAATTCAGAAACATCCACACAGTTTTTAAGAAAACTTCACAACCATTTATCAAAGAGACGGAAACTCATATGGAACTATGATCGGCGAAAAGAGACTCTACATGGATTGTTGAACGTAATTATCCAACAAGAACCACTGTACAGACCTCGCTAGTTCATACTAGTCTATTAGAGGAGAAATCATAAGCGAAATCCTGCTGACTTAAAAAGGTTGATTTGTTCGATAGGTATTTATTCATAAACTTGGCCTACAATAACTAATTCAAATTACAGGACTTAAGATCTTCGAATAAGTTTGAATTTTTTGCCTTCAGTGAGATTCGAACCTAAGACTTTAAGATTCTTAACCCACTTCATTGACCACTAGGCCACACCCTTGAGTACATTAACTATGTCTTTAACATTATCTTACCACATTACTGGTTGATCAGGCTTTCCACCTTAGATACCAATATACACTTCATCCAAAACATCTACGGTGTCCATCATGATTCATAATATACGGTCAAACTACCACTTTTGGCAGAGGTAGCAGATATGCTTGCCCAACTTCAAATAAAAACATATATCTCTTACTACAAGTACAACAACACAAATAGTTTATCCTCTCCCCAACACCAATGTAATAAAAGAAACTCAAAAAAATAGATAAATAGCCTAGCAGAATTGATGCTCCACCTCCAAACTTGAGGGCTTCAGGTCACCAAGGGAGCAAATGGGGAGAGGACCAGTGTTGTCTCCAGTGCTTAGTAGGGTTTAGGAGATGGGTTTGTCATATCAAAGGAAAACAGTCATTTTTTTGATACATCCCAAACTAGTAATGGCAAAACGCAGGTAGGACAGATCTTTTAAACAGCAGGAATCCTTTCATGGCATCAGCCCAACTCAGACATTAATTAGGAATGCCTTTATTGGCTAAGTTGCTCGGACCCTCCAAAAATGTTGCCGCAGCCATGCTGGATCCTTCAAACATACACTAGTTTTGGAGTCTGTGCAACCTTACTGATCATGAAGAATAGATGAATTCTCTCAGCACAAAAAATGAAACCTTGATGAATGAAGTCCATTCATTAAGGAAGCATGAATTGGGCTGACAAGCCAAAATGAAATCTAGTACAATGTCAGTCATATCCCTTTTGCAGGAACAAGTTACATGAACAGACAGTATTATATAAGATCTGGCCCACAGTTCAGATGGTATTACAAACCAAACTGCAGAGACAAAAGAGGAGACTACCAGCACCTTTCATCATAAAAAGACACAAAAACAAACATGAAACATCAAGGGTGCAAAGTAAGGCCAATCTGCAAGGACATACCTGGCTGGGAATTTGCCTCTTGTAAAACACTGATGATGAGGGGAAATCAGCCTGAAAAGATGGCAATGGATGAATATAAATTGAATAAAACCCTTGATGCCCCTTAAAGAACCTCTCCCAAATAGGCGCCAATGGCAATGGTCCCTTAGTCAAGAACATGAATGCAATCTTGGGAACTCTCTTGAATGGATACTTCTTAATCCGCGGAACCATTGAAGCCCTCCATAACAACTCTTTATCAGACATAGTATGTAGCAAATTGGATGGAGGATTAATCCAACGATCTAAGTTTTTAGATTCTTCCTCAATACATGGCTGTAAACTAGGCTTTACGGTAGGAACTATGCTATGAAATCCAAAGTACTTGATCATATAAATACTAGCCACAGAAAAAGTAAAACACAAAAACAGAAACAGCATCAGCAACTGTAGCAGCCTTTGTGGCAAAGCCCTAGTTATGCCAGTGGTCCTACCTACAACTAGCGGATCTTTATTCTCCTCCACCATTTGAACAACTCTTGATTGCATCTAATTAACCATCAAAGATTCCCCTTGTGGGCATCAACAATCTGTTACTGATATCTTCTCCAAAACAAAGCTTCAGATGTTTAACCTGTGAGTCGAATGATCGTTCAAATCAAAGACTGGAACTTTGAAATAGAAGAGCTAGAGAAAAACTACCAAGTTGCAGTAACCGTCTACAATTGAATGCAGAAAAGATTTAGGAAAATACAACAGAATGGGCACAACCAATCAGGTTTTGACAATTAGTAAAGGTTATTTAAGGAGGAAAACAAATGGGAAATGATTCTTTATTAGTCTAATCTTGACTATTATTAGTCCAAGGAGTTAATTTTGAGGGACAAGAGAAAAGGAAAAGAAGAAGAAAGAAAAGCAGTAGAATGAGGTGGGCAGATTTTCTTTTGTTAGTGAGGAATGAGCATAAAAATGTGAAATAGGAAAGGTGGTAAGGGAAGATTGAGGGAGCTATCAAGAATCAAGAATCTTGCTTGGGAATGTTGGCACATCACATGCGCACAGAGAGAGAAGTTGGTGAGGGGGTGGGTGGGGTGGTTGAGGGTGGTGAAGGCAGACAGGGTGAGTGGGGTCCTTAGTTGGCTCGGGGGTTTTGTCAAGGTTTACGGGTGTTTTGGTATATTGGAAAATTTACTCAAATTACTCTTCATTTGTTTGTCTAAATTTTAACTTCATACAAAATTTAAAAGAGTAAAGAATTTGTCTTTTTTGACATGTTTTTTAGCTAGAAATAAAGAGATCAAATAAAAAAATGTTTCATTTTTAAAGAGATTTAAAAAAATAAACAAATCGAACAAAAAGAGTATTAATTTTATTATAGTCACTAAAAAAGTTGGTTTGAAATTATTTTGAGGAAACTACATAGTTACACAAACACTCTTATATATATTAATCCACTTTATAGTTTGAATATTACACATTATCTCACTAAATAATAATTTTCTATCACATTTTCAGTTAGATACACTGCTCCTTTAAATTTTTCCCACACACTCTTCTTCTTTCTCTCGCTCTCCCCCTAGCATTATGTCTATTCTCTCATTCTGCTATCTCTCCTCCTCATTCTTGCTCTCCATGCACAAATACACTAATGAATGTATCAACACATTTACTGATACTAGTAGATCAATGAATCTTTGATAGTATACTGTTGGAAATTTTTATAGAATCCTTTCAGGATGATAATTAAATCATTAGATTAAGACATGAATATATAAGAATGGTAAGAACATTAACCTTGTTTCATTAAAACAACTTATTTCAAAAACTTGATCTTCTAAATCTTGAAAATTATTTTGTAGTATTCTTTTTCTGAGATGGAGAATTTTTTTTTTTTTTATTTAGGGATAATGTCTATTTAAAGATTTTGAAGTGTTTTTTTCGTAAAAGGTATGACTTTTCATGGAAGGTACATTTTCTTATAAATTTCTATTGTAATTATAAGAAAAGGTTCATGTGTTTTAACTTATCTAAAACAAACTCATATTAATAAATATTTATATTTTGTGCGCAAATTATAATACTTTAGTTGTAAGGACCCTCTGGATCATTTTGTCCTTGCCGTGTTACTTTCTCACCATTAAAGCGTTCCTATAGCGAAGTTAGGTTAATTATGACCTGCTAGCATTGGTAGCACGATTGTCAGGTCGTTCATTAGGGAGTTGTACAATTTTCTATGTTTTAGAAGGCCTTATACCTTGAAAAATTGAATTTTGCACAAAATGTGGGTAAATGGCCTCAAAACAAAATTCTAATAGTTCCATTAGCTTCAAAATAGACAAATTAGGTTGAAACCAAGGTTGGCTTGAGAACTGAGGCTTTTGGTGTGAGTATGTGCCGAGTTTTGCATTTTTGCCTTTTGAATTGGCCAACAGTTAACTTTGATCAATATTCTTGAAAAATGTGTCCGAATAAAAATTCTGACAGTGTAGTTAGTTTTGGAATATCAAATTTGGTCTAGAATGACCCTTCATTTGATTCTCGAGGCTTCCGCGCTCATTCCGAGCCCCTCGGTGGAAATTTGCTAAAACTGGTCATGAGAGTGAGACCCACATTTAGTCAAAATGACCTTGTATGACATTTTTTACTGCACCATTGAATCCGAAATATCAATTTTGATAGGTTAGCATAGTTCATTTGCGTTACGGGGTCCCAGATGAATTTCGAGTACCCTATCGAAAATTAGAACTTGAGAAAATTAGCTATCTCAACTGATAAGCTGGTGCCATCGCTATAGAGGCCCTGGTGTGACAACCCACCATTTGATCTTGAAAAAGGAGGAAGAATCTAGAGCCTTTGAGTGGTTTATGGAAGACTCTAGAATTGTGTAGAGAAGTCTTGTAGTCTTTAACTTTCTCTAGACTTGTGTGAAAAATTCTAGAGAGGGACTAAAATATAAATACTTAGGGACTTGTAATGTAAATATTAATCACACTTTTCCCCAAGTAGGTTGTATAAATAGAAGGGGTCATTTGCATTTGGAAACCAACCAAGCATCCAAAAATCCAAAAAATTGTAAGCAATCTTCCAAAGCAATACAAGTCTTCTTTCTAAAGCTCTCTTGTCTTCTTCAATCTAGCATTCCCTTAGGGATCTAGTCGAAAAGGCTTACTTGTATTTGCAACATCGTAAAAAAGTCGTGAGCAAATCGACAAGTGCCGCACGGGAGTCTTAGCTAAAGTTCTAAGTCCGTGACAACATGGTATCAGAGAAGGTTCTACTAAGGGAAGCATGCCAACTGAGGGAGACTTTGATGCCACTAACGTCGTCAACGTTAGGCTGAATGTTGGCAAGAAGTCACGCAAGGGGAAGAAAATCTCTAAGAGGAACGAAGGGCTGTCGATCGAGTCGGCACCAAGTGATACCATTACATCCCACTCACTCTTGGCCACTGAAGTGAGTGACGATGAAGATCGTGGTGAGGAACCCATTAACGTCACACCCAACATGGAGTAGATTGCTAGAGTGGATCGAGGCTCCCAAGAAACCTGTGTTCAAAGGCGTCAGTGACGCTCAGGAGGTGGCAAATTTCTTGTTGCACTTGGAAAATTACTTCAAGTGCAACAAGGTAAGGAACGATCAGATGAAGATCAACACAATCGTGTTGTATTTGATGGAGATATCCATATTGTGGTACAAACGAAATGAGTCAAAAATAGGGAAAGGGTTGTGCACCATTGACACATGGGAGCAGTTCAAAAATGAGTTCAAGAGGGTCTTTTTCCCGAACAATGTTATCTATGAGGCCAAATGGAAGTTTAGGGAGCTGAGGTAGACGGGCAATATAAGTGCCTATATTAAGGAGTTCACTACCCTCACGCTCCAGATCCCTAACCTCACGGAAGATGACATGATGTTCCACTTCATGGATGGGCTACAAAATTGGGTTAGGATAGAGTTGGAACATCGAAAAGTTAGGACCATCAATGAGGCCATAAACCAAGCAGAGGCTTTGACAGACTCTCGGCATGATAGGCGAGATAGAGACCAAGAAGATGAGATGAGAGGTAGTCATGACCAAGGTAGGGGAGATGGTAGAAAAGGCAAGGGTTTACATCCACATCCCATGCATCATGACACCTATAACCCTGGTGACAGGAAGATCGATCGTCAAAGCAATGGAGAGGGAAAGGCACAACCCAAAAAAGAGTTTAAGTACTACATATATGGTGGTACGCATAGTTATAAGAAGTGCCCCGAGCTGAAGAGACTTGGGGCCATACTTCAAGAATGGAAGGAGAAAAAGACATAGGAACAAGCACCTGAACCAGGGGAAGGATCGGGCACAACATGGGTAGGTGTGATTAGGCTATGCGGAGCCATCACACAGCAACCATAGAAGTCGAAGGAGTGTAGTTCTCAATACGTCGACATTACAATCAATGGGTGACCCACTCATGCCATGGTCGACACAGGCAAAGGCTAACATTGTGACAAAGTCTGTGATAATGAAGTTGTGGCTGAAGTATAACCCAAGTAATGCGTAACTTGGGACAGTCAATGCGCTAATGACCCCTATGTGTGGTATTGCTCAAGGAGTCAACATAATGTTAGGTGAGTGGCATGGTAAGATCAACTTCTATGTCGCACAAATAGACCTCTTTGATGTAGTTATAGGGTAAGAGTGTTTACAGAGGTGCCACACAATGATCGACCCATACCTCTAACAACTCGTGATTATGGAGTAAGGAGGTCCCTGCATGTTGCCTTTAGCCAATATGCCTAAGTCAGAGGGACAAGCTCAACTGTTGGCCTTGCGGCTTGTGGAGGGGTTCCAGGACGAGAAGCCAATATCGTGTTCCGAGCCCTCTAAGAGGAAAGTTCATCAAAGGAGAAACAGGCGAAGAAACCCAAACGGAAGTAAGGATAACCAAATGCAGCAGTGCTCCTTGGGTGCTGAAAGAGGCAAAATCCAGAAAAGACCACAGAGGGACGACATGGAGACTTGCGGCAGCCCAAAGGTAGAGACTAGGAGTTCCAATAACAACATTGTGCCAAGGTCGTCGCAACATCAGGTGGGGGATAATGTGATGACCTACCACTTGATCTTGAAAAAGGGGGAAGAATCCATAGCCTCTGAGTGGTTTATGGAAGGCTCTAGAATTGTGTAGAGAAGTCTTGTAGTCTTTAGCTTTCTCTAGATTTGTGTGAAAAATTCTATAGAGAGACTAAAGTGTAAATACTTAGGAACTTGTAATATAAATATTAATTACACTTTGACCCCAAGTAGGTTGTATAAATAAAGGGGTTCATTTGCATTTGGAAACCATCCATGCATCAAAGAAATCCAAAAATTTGTAAGCAGTCTTCCAAAGCAATACAAGTCTTCTTTCTAAAGCTCTTTTGTCTTCTCTAATTTAGCGTTCCCTTAGCGATCTAGTAAAAAATACTTACTTATATTTTCAAAATCATAAAAGAGTTTTGAGCAAATTGACAAGTGTCGCACGGGAGTTTTAGCTAAAGTTCTAAGTCCGTGACATTGGGCTCGCTATAGCGACCAGGGCGTCGCTATAGTGACACCTGTGTAAGGAAAGGGATATTGCTATAGTGACCAGGGCCTCGCTATAGCAAGGTCTTCCCTTTTGGGGAGGGGTTGTTATAGCGATGCATATATGTTTTATATGTTTTGGACTTAGCCGAATTTCAGTCTATGTGCATGCCTTTCTAGGATTATTTCTCCTTCATTTTGGACTCAAATTTGGTTATTCAAAGGTCTAATTTCAAGAAAATTTCATGGGGAACACATTGGTGACGTCGACAAGTTTAGTTGAAGCTTTGTTCAAGAAAGATCCATGGTTAGACCTGTTATTTTATGTAATTTCGGAGTAGTTTTTGGGGCATTTTTGAAGGGTGATATATTGAGATGTGGATATCCATTTTTAGTTATTCTTGGCTCCATTTTGGGTGGTTTTCCATAAGGATCATCCTAGGGTGATTCCTTTTGAAATTCAGAACCTATATTTGGTAACTTTTCCACCCATGGATACTGCCATTTCTTGACTTTGTAGCTAAATGTTTTGGGTTTTAGTTGTTTACCCATTTTGTATTAATTGTTTTACTCGAATTTAGTTTCTATAGTGTTGATTGAGCTGAGAATGTCATTTGGGATAGGTTTTTCGGGCCAATTCTTGAGTTTTAGATGTTGGTCCCATATTTCTTGTTTTAGTCCCTGAAATTGGTCTGTGTTCATTTCTTGTGATTTTAGTGTCTAAATGACCATTATGACATTTTGAGTCTATTGTTGATAGACAGTTTTCAGAGGCCGTGCAAAGGGAAAAGATCTGGCCAAGTAATTTTAAGTGTGCGTGATCGACCTACAAGTAGGCTGCGATTTCCTTTTCTTCAGATTGAGCTAGTTAGTATACATTCATGTTGAATTGATTAGAATTTGGGGGGGGGGGGGGGTAGTTAGTTTCCTTGTTTTAAGTGTTGGAATTCATGTTCTAGGCCTAGTTGATATTACTAGGTAGTCGTGAACTCGTAGTATTTCTTTTTTGCCTGTTCCATTATTAGTAATGCTATTTTTCTCGTAGATTCTTGATTCTGGGTAAGCATGTGAAGTTTTTAAGATAGTGGTGGTTAGGTAGTTGTTATGATCCTTAGTAATTGAAACATGTTTAGGTTCTTTTGGGCATTTGGGGTAATTGGGAGCATATGATCATTGTTTATACTTAGTAGCCTTGCTAGTATTATTATTGGCTCCTTACTATTAGTTAATGTTGCATGTTGGCCTTAGTTTAGGATAAACAACTTGCTTTAGATGCCCCGGTGTTGCTCCAGCATGCTTACCGTTTGACGGTCCATGTAACAGCACACGGCCCGTGTTGCCGCCCGTGTAAACTGCCTTGGCAAAATAATTTCATCTGGGACTAGGGACTGGCCACTGTCATGTTTAACGGGTGGGTTAACGGTCCGTGTGGTGTCACACGGGCCGTGTGGCCTTCCGTTCAACATGACTTAGCTAATTGAAATCCTCACCCCCGA
>JBCEWC010016135.1:0-13300 GCA_038996855.1 Solanum aculeatissimum | reverse complement strand
AAAAGAAGAAAGGGGTGAAATTTTTTTGATGAAAATTAAATGAAAAAGTTTGATTTGATTTGAAAAGATGTAAATATATATTTTTTTAATTTATAGAAGTTTCTTTTTAAATAAAGTAGTTGAACTTTTTAAAATGCTCAGTTTGGTCCCTTATTAAGTTAATTATCATTAACTTTTAATTAATGACAACTTTGACCTTCCAAGGTCAAAGTTATCACCTTTTTTAATTTTAAAACTTAATAGGCACTATTGGCTCAATTTTCACACCAATATATAGTAGACTTTGAGGGCAGAGCAGGAGGACAAAAAAGCAGAAAAAAATGGCTTGTGAGGATTGTTCATCTGGTCCAAAAAGTCCCTTGCTAGCAGTATCATCATCAGGCATTTCATCAAACAGATGGTGTGCAAAGTTGATTGATGTAGAAGAAGCTAAGAATCAAATGATTTTTTCGTTGCCAATGATTGTAGTGAACAGTTGTTTCTACTTCATCAACCTTATTTCCGTCATGTTCGCCGGTCATCTCGGAAAGCTCGATCTTGCTGCCTCAAATCTTGCTAATTCCTGGGCTATGGTTACTGGGTTCAGTTTCATGGTATGTAAAACATCTGTTTTTGACTAAATAGTTAAAAATACTCTTATTTTCGAGTTTCGTACCTCCAACTATCACATGTTCCAATTTTGATTAGCTGAACTATGCATTTTACTGTAATTAATTTCTCGATTATGTACCCAAGAACTCTACGTAGATCCGCCCATGGTTGAGATATGTTTTAGTATATAGATGTTGATGATTCAGGTAGGAAAATGGAACAAGTGATTGTTGGGTATGAAACTCGTAAAAAAAACGAGAGTTCAGGTGTGTTTTTTGAGAGTAGTTCAAAATACTTACATAATAGGATCACTTAAAAGGTAATTGTTGGTTAAATTATGCTGATAGTATACAATCTATAGGTTGGCTTGAGTGGTGCACTTGAGACATTATGTGGTCAAGGATATGGAGCAAAAATGTACAGAATGTTGGGGATACATTTGCAGGCATCATGCATCGTTTCGTTCTTCTTTTCTGTGGTGATTTCTGTCATCTGGTGGTACTCTGATATGATTTTGATTTTACTTCATCAAGATCCTGAAATAGCTAGAGAAGCCGGTGTGTTCTTGAGGTTCCTCATACCTGGATTGTTTGCATATGGTTTACTGCAAAATGTTTTGAGATTTCTTCAGGCACAGTCAATCATCATGCCTCTGGCTTTCTGTGCAGTGGGTTCTTTAGTTATCCACATTGGAATTGCCTATGTGTTGGTTCATTGGACAGGTCTTGCTTTTAAAGGAGCATCGTTTGCAGCTTCCATTTCGATATGGATCTCACTTCTCACGTTGGGACTATATGTGCTCCTTTCGAAGAGATTCAACCATATCTGGAGGGATGGTCTCTCGTTTGAGCCATTTCATCATATCCTTACAAACTTGAAGTTGGCTTTGCCCTCTGCTGCCATGGTATGGTAAGAATTAACTGTAAATTTGGCATAATATATAAATAAACTCACATCTACACACCTCAACTCGTCTCTTGTGTCAGTGAAATATTCAAACTTATAGAAAATGATCATCTAGACACCTCCGTTGTCATCCAAGTCATATTGATAATTTCCTAATTTGATGTATACCAGCTTGGAGTACTGGGCTTTTGAACTTCTTGTGTTATTAGCTGGTTTGATGCCAAACTCAGAAACAACCACCTCTGTGGTAGCTATGTGGTAAGCTTCTGTCCTTTCCAACAACACATTTTCTTGATTTTGAAGTCTGAATCTTAGTTGCTGACACCAATTTGTTTTGGTTTATGACCTTTCAGTGTAAATACACAAAACATAGCCTACATGATATCTTATGGTCTGAGTGCAGCTGCAAGGTAATGTTTACCAATTATGTTTCAACTGTTAGAGTGAACATACCTTTATTTACTGCTTCAGCACGCCCCTTTTCACGCGGACCTGGTTTACTCTTTGAACTTCGAACCTGCTTTCTCTGGTACTATATAGAATTGTGTGGCCAGATTTAGAGAGATCAAACATACTCATATTTACTTAATTATGTTTCAACATGCAGCACTAGGGTGGCAAACGAGTTAGGAGCTGGAAATCCTGATAAAGCTAAGCAAGCCATGTTTGTTACTCTCAAACTATCTGTTCTTCTTGCCATTGCAGTTGATTTGGCTCTATTCTTAGGTCATAATGTGTGGGCTAGCCTCTTCAGTGATAGCGTGGAGATAATTAACAAATTTGCCTCCATGACGCCTCTCCTTTTAATCTCCTTTGTGTTTGATTTCATTCAAGGAATCCTATCAGGTTAAAAATTTTACATATCTGCTATGCACTATGTGCCATGACTTCTTCACTCCAGTAAATGTTTTTTCTCCCAACATGCTTTGACGTTTTCCCTTGGGTTGAGGGTCTATCAGAAATAACCTCTCTACCTCCAAAGATAGGGGTAAGGTATGTTGTTGTTGCAACACACTATGCGTGTGTGAGATATTTCTTTGAACTTGTAAATGAATTGATCAGGGGTGACTAGGGGATGCGGATGGCAACATTTGGCTATGTGCATCAACTTGGCAACTTTCTATTTCATTGGCATGCCAATAGCCGGCCTTCTTGCCTTCAAGTTCAACCTACATTCTCAGGTAAACTACATGTAATTGTTCATATAGATTGGAAGTTGAAACTAGTAACCTGGAAAATAAGGTAGATAACTCGCTACAACAGGTTAAATAACGATGATAATATAAAAATTCTTTACACTGATAGTTAGCAGATTTTGTTCCTCTAACCAAGTTCAGTATTGTTTTTTCGGAATAACATATGATGCAGGGTTTATGGTTGGGCTTGATTTCCGGTCTAGCCTGCCAATCTTCTGGTTTGTTGCTGCTGACATTGATGACCAAATGGGAGAAAGTAGAAGTCTCAACAAATAGCAATAGAGAAGATGCAATTCTGGCTTAAGTTTAGTATAGGTTCATGAGATTGGCTTGTTTTTGCCACTGGTGAGCTTGTTGTTATCCTACAGACTCATTTTTTTTCCAACACCAAATCAAACCAAACCACTAATCGGTTTCTTTTCTCGGTTTTACACACCTATTATAAGCATGTCTCAATAAGCCAAAAAACCTTAGATTTGACAATTAAACGATACAATGCAATTAAACGATACAATGCAATGGAATCTAAGTAACAATCAAAACAAACATTATATTTAGACTAACAATATAATTCAGTAACAACCATCCAAACAAGGGGTAAGTTCACATATAGAGCTTGCTGATTAAAGGCCTGATTTGAAAATATAGAGCAACCTTTGTGAAAAGCAAGTTAAGATAAGAAGCAAAAGAAAGGATCCGTACAAGATGAAGTTCAAAATTTCCACAGAAAAATAGCTAATTCAACAGAGAAAACTATATTCGTGAATCCACGCATAACGATAAGCAAAACACAGCGATGATTAAAGAAAAGTTTGTGTACATGACCAAATTTTGGATTCAAACCGACAGTGACAATCCATATAGCTCACTTGTGCAGTCACATTTTATTTCTTTCCTCGAAGCTTTGCTCCAAGAGCTCTCTCTAGTTTTGAGATTATCTGCTGGTTTGGAATTGCCTTTCCCGACTCGTATTCTTGGATGACCTGTGGCTTCTCATTTATCAACTGCAAAAAACAAAGGGGCTTATCAGATTTATTTTCGCTATAAATTAACGATCCCCTATGTATGTGTCCATTTCATTATTATTTTTCCTTATTTGGGGGTGGAATCCAGAGTGATAAGAGGTATATACTTGAGCAAGTTGAGACTGAGTCAACTTCTTGTCTTGTCGTGCTTGCATGATAGCTTTCTTCAGTTCAGTTGGTACCTTTTCATCTGAAAACATAAACCGATAGTGACATCAAAATCGGATGCTTTCAAAGGAGAATGATATTGTGGTATACACTTGAGACAAATAAGCTCAAAATAACATTACAACAAAGGCAGAACTGCTCAAACATCCCAGGTACTAAAATATCAAGACACTGATTAGAGGAAACAAAAGATAGAAAGCAAAAAGAACAGAGGAACGACGACACTGTGAAATACAATGCCTAGGAGAAACTTCATAGAGATTACTAGGGAATCAGTTTCTTCCTTTATTAATTTACAGTTTGTAAAGTCGTCCTGTCTCAGAGATGTAATTAATGCAGAGCGAGAGGGGGCAACCAAAAGGATGTCAATTTGAACTTGATCAAGTGTCAAGAAAGAATGCATTGTTTGCTCAATTGATTTAAGACCATTAAAATCATTGAGAACTTCAAATGTAGTAGTACGCAATGTGTTTTGGGAAATCCATGGTCCTCAAGTATTATAAAAGGAAGATATTGCATGCCCATCCCAGCATATAAAGTAGGCAACATAAAGTAAATCCTGAAGACATCAGAGCAAAGCAGTAAGTCACTATGACTTTTACTCACATACATAACAGAGATAAAGCATCATAGTTTTCCGCCAGAAGTTTTCCTAATTATGCTATAAAAGGTGTAGCTCAAACTTACGAGACAAATTCTCCGTATCTTCATCAAGTTTCCTAGTGTTCAATGATGTGCTACTAGAGGCAGCCTTATTTGAGCCTGCATTAGCTGCATTAAAAAAAGGTATCATGAGAATAAGAGATTACAACAGCAAGAACATGTGACTTGGGAACAGGAAAGGGGAACAAAGTATCTGAATATTAAATTGATAAGTGAACTTGAAAAAAGAAAAGAACTAAGCCAGCAAGAGAACACTCCAAACAGTTAATTGTGTTCACACTTGAATGATCACACGTTTACAGATACCAGAATATACAGGAAAGTAGGTAAAATAAGACCAAAAGTAAATAGGTGAAATTCTGTTAGCATAACTCTATTAATCAGAAACAACAAGAACTGCTGAAGTGAGAAGATCGATTATTCCAAGAGCGACTCTTCACATAACAAAGTCAAAGTTCAAGTTAAGAAATTGTCCAACTTCGGTAGTTCAGTTATATTTTGAAAGGAACTTATAATACTACCATCTTCTAATTTTTCTTGGTTTAAGTTCTCTAGTAGTAAACATTGGTTAAACAATACACCTGAATATAGAAATTACTCTACCAGCACACTAGGATAATGATACAAGATCAATCAACATATACACTTGAGCAGTAAAATTGCATGTTCAGTATTTGCAAAGGTAGTACGACTGATAAAAAAAATCAATCACGTTAGGCGTCAAATGCTCATACATCAGAGAAAAAAATATAAAGTGCAGCCATGATTAGCATAATTGAACATATATTCCTTAAATAGATTTAGTCCATTAGCAATCAAAAGCACATACATCAAATTGATTATAGATAGATTGACATATGTGCTAATTATTTGATAATCTAACAAACACGAAGGATGAATCCTAGTGGAAAGGGAAGTAGCATTCACACAAGCGCATAGATATACAGGTAGATAAATTGAAGGAACAAAATCACAAGAAATAGCTGCACACAGACTGATAATAACTACAATTATGCCTCAATCCCAAACTATTTGAAGTCAGCTATATGAATCCTCCATTTCTATTATGTTATGCACATACTATCAGAGAAAGAGAGAAAAGCAATCAATACCAAATAGGAGCTAGTGATGAAAACAAGTAACTGAGCAAGCGATGAAACAAACTAAAGAATAGGAAGCTATAACTTCTCCATATTCATTCCGTTAAATAGATAATTATGATAAATATTGCAATAAGAGGAGCAAGAGACAATAAGGTGAAAACAAGGCTAACAACAACTATTACTACACCAGAGTCTCCAAATTCTCCATATCAATTCCCTGAATACCACGAAAACAAAAAAGGGTATTGGTCTCTAACTAGAAAATTAAATCCTTCAAAGCTTGAGAAGCTTTTGCTCTAGTAGATCCGTAAAGTTCACTAGAATACGCAATATTATTGAACCAGACAAGAAGCAGCAATGAAACCATAGACAGCTAAAAAGGAGAGAGAGACAAGCAATACAAGTGGAGTGGGATGGCAAAAGTGGTACTTCAATTGAAAAAACAGTTAAACAAATACAATTTACAAAAAAATCCCATGGTACAGATGATAAGATGAACACAGATTAACAACAACTACTACTATACCATAATCTCAAACTAGTATAGGTGAATTCTCCATATTAATTCCTAAATACCATTTAAAAAATGGGCGAGAGAGAGAAACAAGCAATAACAATGGAGCTAGGGATGATAAAAGTACTTTGTCGATTGAAAAAGTGAGTTTAGAATCCTGTTACACAAAACAGCTCAAACATTCTTTTTACAAAAAGTTACATACAAGATGGTAAGCTGAACACGGTCTAACTACTACTAGTACTACACACAATCTCAAACTAGTTGAAACGAATTATTCAAATTCTTCATATCAATTCCCTGAATACCACAAAAAAAGTAGAGAAAGAAAAACAAGCAATACAAATAAACAAGCAATACAAATGGAAACAGGGATAATAATAGCAATTTCTCTAATTGAAATAACTTAATTCAGATTCCTATTACACAAAAACAGCTCAAACAACAGATTTTCTACAAACATTTCCATATTAGATGGTACGGCGAGGAAATCGATCCATCGAGAGATGATAAAAGTAGTTTTGCAATTCGAAAAAAAAACTGAGCTCACAACAACAGCTCAACAAACAATTTTTCACATAGAGTTCTACAGTAGATCGTACGGAGACAAAAACGTGTTTATCGATATTTTGAAAGAGTGAAAAAAAAGGGAGGATAAGATACACTTTTTGACGGTTTCGATCTCGGCGCCGGCGCGACGGGCGGCGTTGACGGTTTTCTCGTCCTTGCGAGCTGCGGCGGTAGGCGCCTTCTTCCTGATTACTACCGGTTCCCAGTCTTGCGATATTCCACTCATTTTTCCTTTTCTTCTCTGAAAATATATCTTCTGTTGAAGAAAAGCGTCGTCTCGTAGTTATATACTCCCTATAGAAGGGGCATTTTGGGGATTTCCTTTTCATTTTTTATAAATATAGATTTACTTGCTCCGACTTTTTGAAAATGCAATTAGTTGTGTGTCAAATTCTTTATATGTTTGAAGGATGTGTCAAATTCTTTATATGTTTGAAGGATTTGACATGAGCGCGGTAAAACTGATATGGTTTGATTGTGTGTCGAATTCTCCTGAAGTAGTGCATTTCTAAGAGATTTGACACAAGTGTGGTATAGTTTCAAAGAATACGTCCTACATTATAATAACATGGTTTGTTTTCTTAGGATTGAATATGATTAAAAATTAATGAATATGACTTAGTATGGTGTTTAAGAATTTGAAACTTATTATCTAAAATAATTTATTATATATTTGTATAGCTGAGAATCATTTCATTAAAGAATTTTAAATTTAAATTATTTTCATTTAAAGTAAACTTATGTTCCGTAAAATTAATTGAGTTACTTGCAAGCCAATTCAAACATTGTGTTGTTAACAAAAGATTTTTACCACATAACAAAGCTATCTAATATATGTATTGATAGGAGATAACACATATCTCTTGAAATTAATCGAAATGCATGCAAGCCAACCTAACCACCATAGTTGTTAGTGCTACCATTGAACATGAGGGACAGAGAAAATAACTATGCGCGAAGCCGAATTTAGTCGAGCCCCAATGGAGATATCGGAAACTGGGTGGGAACCAAAATGCATAAGCCTCCCAAGTAGAAAAAGTCCCTCAACAGCACAGCAACTGATGAGGGCATCTTCTCAATCTCATTCATACAACTTACATGAAACTGAGAAAGCCAAATCACTAAGGTATCATCTGATTAACAGTAATGCCTTCTTAGACAAACTAATTCACCTAGATCACTAACCTAAAGTTTTTCCCTCAATCATCTAACAATATTTATCATGAAAAGATGACCTCCTGCAACGAGAGAACTCGAAAGCATGAACCACGTTGCATTCTCAAAGTTCTTGAATGATAAGGTGGATCAACACTCAACTCATGTCACTAATGATTGTCGTCTCTTTCTCAAAATCATCCTTCTGGTGATTGTTTTCTTCCTTTGAGACGATCATATCCTCTGGCAACGATACCTGCATGACATAAATTATGCATGTTTCTGATCAAAAGTGACCAAATGGAATATATGAATTTGTTAGAAGCCTAAGAGAGTATAAAAGGGAACTAGTAGCTAAATGACGATACAACTGGGACTCTTCAAAACCCGGGAGGTGACTAACTCCATACTGAGAAGCACTTTCTCTTTGGCAATGAAGACAAATCCATCAATTCTCACCTATACATATATATGACAAGTTAACTATGTGAAATATGCTTCACAATTACCTGCAATCCTTTATAATATATATACCTTACCTGTTGTGTAAACGACGAGATTTCAATTCCTTTTGGTAGGATGGGTAAAAGCGGGTGATGTGTGATTTATAACCATGTGAAGGTTTTACATCTAAATTTATTTTGTTTGATCACTTTAGAATGACATTATAGACGGGAGCACTGAGTGAATGCAACAGATCACGGACGAGAGAAAATTGAAAGACTGCAAAAAGGCGGATGAACTTCTGACTATACTAAGATTCAATGGTTTAAACTTCTTATCTTTTGTAGAGAGCTACTCAGGTCCGAGAATCAATGCTCTTTTTCACATCCGTACTCAGAGAGCACCTATCTCCACAAACCTGTCCAGGATTAACTCCTTTTTTTGATGATCTAACTTATATTCAGAGACAGACTAATCCCATGTGGACTGCTAACCAAGTTAGAGGACCAACCCTCTTACTCTCAGCCATTTAGAAACTCTCTTTTTAATAGTTAATTACATGTTTATCAAATATTAAAAGATGGAGATA
This sequence comes from Solanum aculeatissimum, assembly GCA_038996855.1. NCBI lineage: Eukaryota > Viridiplantae > Streptophyta > Magnoliopsida > Solanales > Solanaceae > Solanum > Solanum aculeatissimum. The sequence continues at coordinate 4,376 of JBCEWC010016135.1, read as the reverse complement.
CTGAGTTGCTGGAAGAGATACAAGAAAAGCAGTAGTTTGCAAATTATTCATCTCAGAAACGTAACACAAATAAGGCAACAAATCAGAAGCAGATCATAACAGAACAAACTTTCAGTGAAGAATGCTAGACCAAAAGCCTTACAGGACAATTGGATACACCCTCTACGTTCTCTTTTGCTATTTCAGGTATATCATTGCTAGCATCTTCTTTTGCATTGACTTCACTTGTGGAATCATGCTAAATGTAGAATACAAGTCAGCTACCGCTGACATTATCTCCTTCAGTACTGTCTAATTTAAAAGGTCTCTGACCAAACATATAGAAGTTACATAGAACTAACCTCTAATGTTGTGGAGAAACTGCCATTGTCTTGCTGGTCTTTGTTAGCAGGGGACTCTTTTTGCTGAGATAACTCACTGCTGCCAATATTTACACTATCCACAGTATTGCTTTGACCACTCAAGCTGTTCTTACCACCATCACCCTCATTCCCCTGCAATATTTCAAAATGTTTACAGATTCACTTTAAGAGGCAAGATAATAACTTTAACTGCCAGTATGCCACTATACTTGGCCGAATCAGCGCGAACCATAATGGTTTTGAGCTTATACTTTCATTGTTGATCAAATTGGAAACTTAATCACACTGATATTAACTTGTTAATGTAAAACGACACAACAAAAGAAATTTGTTGTAATTCTGTTTCCTTCTTCTCGCCTACCTCCCCTTCCTCCAAAATAAATTCTCCACTGTCAATTTGGTGATGACTATCATTGAATCAATTAATCAACCTCTCCTCAACCCAAACTACCTGGGTCAACCAAGCGAGTCCTCTATAAGCTCCACTTCATCGGGGATATTTTTCATCCCAAAAAGTATAAAGACAAATTGGGGGTTCTCTAAACTACATGTTCTCTACTCAAACTGATCCTTACAAGACCTAATGTAACTATGTCAACAACCATCATGCCTTAATCCCAATTGGTGATGACTACGTCCAATTAAAACCCAATGGAATATCAGTAATCAACCTGAGCCTTCACAATTTATCAGAAGATTCACCAAGCTTACGGCCTGCAGATAAAACAATGGATAGAAACCTATTAATGTCCCATCCAAGAATTTCATAAATGACCTGATCATAAGCCTTATGGGCCCGCCATTTGTTTGTGTTAACTATAGCAATTGAATTCAGAACAAGAGCTCCACAAACCTACTACGTCTTCTTCCACCTTTTCTTACCCACCCCACAACACACAAGACAACTAAATTCCCCACTATCACGGTTCTCATAACAGTACTATCGCAATGCAGCATCTTCTGCTAAATTTCACAAAAAAGCTATAATCTTGGCATCCCCTCTTCCACCTCTATAACATCATCATCATCATTTTCAATATCATCATCCTTAGCATTGTTTGAGTACTCAAATATTCAGCTAGAGTCTTCAGAGTCTGTGGGCCTGGTTCACGACAAAACGGGCCAATTCTTCAGCAGTGGACAATGCGATTATGATTTGGATTTGGGAGCAGCATTAGATTTTTGGACAGCTAACTAGGTCCCAGAAGCAACCCTCTCTCTCACAACCATAATCATGGGCCACCTAACTCCACAATCTTGTCTACTAATTAAGCCAGACTCCTTTTTCATGATAAGCTATCTATCATCTATAGGTCTAACTTATATTTAGAAAAGCTTATCCTATGTGGAGTTGTACACTGCTAAATAGGTCAGAGAACCTACCATCTTTTTCACAACCATACTCATGAGTAACCTACCTTCACAATGTTGTTTAGGATTGACTCTTTTCTGTGACAAGCTATCTTTCATCGACAGATCTAACTTATCCATACATAAATAGTTGATTTCATTTTATAAAATATTTAAACACTAGATATACAAGAGTTTCTGGAAGAACTGCTCACAATAAAGTGGGAGTTCACAATATTTTATTTGTAGTTCACAAATTATTAATCTCAGAAACTTCTATCAAAAAAATTATTAGTCTCAGAAACACAAACTAAATAAGTAAGTAACCCAGAAGTAGGTTTTCACGGAACCAATTTTCAACGACCAAAAGTCTTACCAGACAATTGGATGCACCCTCTGTGTTCTCTTTTGCTGTTTCAGGAATCCCATTGTTGACACTGGCTTCAATTAGGGAGTTGTGCTATAGAAAGAACACAAGTCAAGTACCACTAATATAATCTCATCCAATAATTTATAAGACCAAGCATATAGAAACTGCATAAAACTAACCTCTAATGCTGTGGAGCCATCACCATTTTCTTGCTGATTTTCATTACTAAAAGACTGTTTTTGCTGAGATAATTCATCGGTGCCAATATTTACAACATCTGTTTTATTGTTAAGACCACACAAACCATCTCTACCACCACCATTCTCATTCCCCTGCACTGTTGTATTGGATCCGTCATTTGAATTGGCCAAACTTGAAGTCTGAAGTTCGGAGCCAAATACCTGAAGATAGACCCGAGTCAAACAGGATACTGTTTCTGTTTATGATTACTAGGTGTAACTGTAAATACAAACAGATGGACTTTTCTAGATTAGACAGACAATCATTTTTGTCTCTTCATTTTAAGCATTATCTTATGATTCTATCTCATGTACTTTCTAAGGCTTTCCCCTACTCTCTCTCAGTTTCCTGTTTGATTCTTGGTGTTTGCATATTTCAAAAAATTAACACATACAATTTATGGGGTAGGTATACTTGAACACCCAGTATTTCACTTTGTTTGGCTAAATCAAGCAAGTTAGAATGGTTGAGCTTATACATTCATGGTTTAATAACGACCAGAACTTGATGACAGTGATATCACAATTCTATTTCCTTGTTCTCGCTTCCTTCCAGCCTTCTTCCCTCCCCAAAAAGAATCACCAAAGAAACTCTCTTTCTGAAAATAATCTAAACTCTCAACATTGCCAGTAATATGAATATGAATTATCTATGTGTTCAACTTTTCTGGAGCATATTTCACACTAATCTCTACAATAAATGATGCAAACTATAACAACATTGATAATGCCTTGATAAACCCAATGGAAATGACAGCAAAATACCTGAGCCTCCACTTGTTTATCAGAAGATTCACTAAGCTTATCACCTGCAGATAAAACAATTGATGGAAGCCTCTTAATGTCCCATCCAAGAATTCGACAAATGACCTGACCATAAGCCCTATGCGCCTGCCTCATATTCGTGTTTGCTATACTAATCGAATGCTGAACAAGAGCCACACAATCCTTAAACCTCTTCTTCCACCCTTTCTTACCAACCCCACAACACACAAGACAACTAAATTCCCCACCACTCTCACTTTTCTTCTCATAATACTCTCTCAATACACCATCCTCCTCAAACAACTTCACGAAAAAATTCAAAGTTTTCTCCCGTTTTTCCACTTCCATAGCATCATCATCATCCTCAGAATCATCATCATCATCGTCGTCAACATCGATTGAGTACTTCAAATACTCCGATACCGCCTTCACCGCCTGCTGCTGAGCCCGGTTCGCCCCAATGTTGGCCAATTCTTCAGCAGTGGGCAAATGGGTTTGCGCATTTGGTTGTGTAGGAAAGCTAGGCCACCCGGATTCTGTCACCGGAGTCGATTCAGCTGGACTTGGACAATCCCATTCAGCACCAGAATCTATTATAGCTTCCTTCACCTTTTTCGACTTCTTCTTATTTTGCTTCTTGAATTGAGTAGAACTGGAGGGTTGTAGACTCACTGGGGTTTGCGGGTGGAGATTGGGGTGGGGGTGGGGACGGGGAGGACCTTGATGCCATAGAGAATGGAGGTAATGAACCTCTTGTATTAATCTCTGCTCATCGTAACGATTCATTGGAAAACGTGACATTCTTTGAACAATTGAGGCAAAGGGTTTTTGGGATGATACTGTAGCAATGCCGGAGAATCGCCGGAAAGTTGAAGGTTACGGAGCAAAATCTCCGGTTCAGGCGAAGAAAAACGGGTTCTTGAAGAGCAGAAGCCGGGAACTGAAAAAGGGTTTTGAGTTGCAGAAAGGAAAATATTAGAATTATGTAAATTTAATGTTTTAAAATAAAATTTTGACTTTAAAAAAATTATGACTAATAAAAACCAGAAGAAAATTATTTTTAAAAAATTTAAAAATCCAACTTTTTTTTTAGTAAAGAGTAAAATTGTTGTTGTTCAAAATCGAATCGAAATTAATAATTTAAAAATAATTTTTTTTTATTTATGTGTATATTTCAGTAACTATTTTAATTTTTTTTATATCGAGCTATTGATTGTTGACATCCCGAAGGCGCAACGTCGTGACAACTCGCTACAAATATAATTGATTAAAAGAAAAAATAATAATTTA
>JBCEWC010016134.1:0-13301 GCA_038996855.1 Solanum aculeatissimum | reverse complement strand
GAGTACCTCCTATAAATATAAAAAGTTTGGGAGTTATGAATTTTGTCATTACTAATATTTATTAAGAGTAGAAGTTATGAAAAGAAAGAGATGTGAGTCATGAAGATATCTTTTCACAATAAAATAAATGAGAAAAGTAAGAGTGAATATCAAAAAAAAAAAAAAAAAAGATAAATGAAATTCTTGACCAAAGAGAGGTGGTGCATCACTTACAACTTCCTATCAAAAGTGTAATCTTACAACTTCCTATGCATATTATTTTCAACTTTGGACTTAACATCTTCCCACTTTAGTATTTAGTATAATTAGTATATAACATAAAACTAATATGATAGGATCACTATTTAATATTTAATTAATTAAATAATTTATAATATTTTAATTTAGGAGAAGGGAAAAATGGTAATCCAACTTTGAACTTTGAACCTTCCCACTTTTAGTAATATATATGATATGACTAGCTCCTCGGCACGTGCGTTGCACGTGTATATTGAGTCGCATAATATAATTTACATAAATGTGTATATCAAATCGCATAATATAATCTTACACCAACAAATAACTTACCGCCAAAGATGGGTGCGTTGTTTGCACTCTATTAAAAAAATTAAAGAATTAAGAATGCATAGATGATAAATTTAAATAGAAAAAAGCATGCAGTACAGTGACGTTTCATGTGTATAAATAAATTATTCATGACTATTTAGTGCCTTCTTTGAAGACTAAAAATTATGACATTTTAAATTCTTATCAGTCCACCCTGCCCCTAGCAGTAGGTACATTTTGACCAAGCCATCTATGATCTAACTCCCAATGCACCTAAATTTCCCCTTGTCGCAACTCTTATTGTTGTCTTTTGACAAGAACTCTTACCATCGTAGAAATGAGTGATATAAAATTCAGGGAAATCAAGCAATTGGATGTAATCAAACGATCTTATTATGAGCATAACCTCAAGTAAATCATTCAACAACAGTCTAAGCTTATCAATACTATGGCTTAAACAAATTATTGGTTTAAACAAACAGTAGGGACTCTTCTTTTCCAGGGAAAGCTCAAAGTAATAGCGATACGCTCTGTCATAAAAAGCAAAATATAGCTTTTCATGCGCTTAATTACAGAAAATATGTGGTTTGAAGTTTGTGGATCTTGACAATTCCAGAAAAATAAAACTTACTACAATATTCCAAATGACATATGCAATGTATAGAGTGAAACAAATAAAGGCTTCATGAGAACCAAGCATCCACAACATGTGGTATGCCACAAGTTCAAAATCACATCTGTAGTACGTCAAAAGCTGCACTTCAACATTTTTCAGAAAATATTCTTACGTCAAATACAACTCATCCTTAAAGAAAACAAACTGGCGTACCTTACTTGCAATCAAGGAGTTTAAAATTCCTCTTAAAATAATAATAATCCCCTATGCTTGAGATTTGAAGAGATGTAGCTTCATACGAATGCACATGGCAACTTCTGCCCCAGAAGCAAACTGAACTTTATATGATCCTTGAGAGAATCATATAGTATCTCACAGTTTTTATACTATTCGTCTTGGATATGGAATCCAGCTCGGTTTTTAAGATCACTGGCTACATGTGAGATGAGAGAAAGCTTCAAGCCTAGTTCTAGTTTCATCACTTGATCTGTGTTTCCAGATTGTCTTAATTTGTTAGCTTTCCCTAGTGAGAAAATAAATGTCAAACAAGTGCTAAACACATAGGCAAAGGTGTGGCCTTGTAGTCAATGAAATGTTTGAGGCCCCTGAGGTTGTGATTTTTTCTCGTCAGTCTAGCTCTGTGTGGAGTTATCTGATATAAGTGACTTAACTGTATAAATAACTGTTCCCACTATTAGTGTGAAGATTTCAAACTCTTTGGTCATATGTGGTCATAGTCCTTACAGTTAATCAAGCAAGAAAGCAAAACAGGAAAAATAATTTGAGGAAAGTAGAGGGAAAGAGTAAGAAGGTATAGTTCTGAAAGAAGATGACTGTATTTTGTAGATATATTGTGCGGATTACCAGCATATGGTGTGACATATGGATGATACAATAAAGCTCCTTGTTTGGATAATCTTCCGTGCTTCAAAACTATTAGTACATAATTGAATTCGTCTTCTTATTTGTAGATTTAGGAAGAGTATAACGTATCATCTAAAAGCTTCCTAAGACTACCTTTTCAAAAACTGTAGAATCCTTATAGCCCATCTGGATAATTTTCTTATGTTTGCTACGATAACAAATTCCTTCAAAACTACCGCATTCTTCAAAAATTTTGAAAGCTTATATTTAGAACAAGCGTTCTAACATTCCGATGTGTAGACGACAATCTTAACATTTTTGACATTGGGAAAAACAATGTTACAAATCCAACTCCACAAATTGCTATTTTTTGTTTTGGCTAGATGGCTCTCAAGGGAAAACTGCAAATCATCAACCTGGAATAGAAAATATAATCATGACCTAACATAATGAAAATTATTATGCAGAAGACAATAATATGATTTCACAGCATGTCCGATGTAGAACAATTTTCTAAATCCAAACTTGAACAATTCCCAACAAAAATACTCTTAACAGTAAAAGTAGAACCTAGAGAATAAATCAAGAGAAATTATGACCCGCATACACTCAGAAGGTACATGTACACTAATCTTTTCGCGACAAATTATCTGCGTGTACAGAGCAAAAGTTTCTTATAGGTTGCAATTCAAGCAGACCGAGGGGTTGCTGATGCTTTTATTCATGGGGATCTCTCTTTTTTGATAAGAATGAATGTCTTCTTAATCTTTTCATGGTGAGGGAATGACTGGATATCTTCGTAAATAGCTTATTGTCGGTACATAGCTTCCTAAACTTTTTTCAGATATATGTTGCCAACAGAGAGTTGAGAGCATCTGTTAAAAGGTCAAGCAAGAAAAGGTAAAATAGTTTACTGATCTGAAATTAAAAATTACAAACTTCTGTTCATATGTTAAAGTTCATCAACACTGCACGTACCTCTGGAGGTTGGTGGACGCCACTGTTTTTTACAGAAAAACTGTCATCTGTAGAATATTTCAGTCGGCATGTTTCAAGTCGAAACACCCTGACTCAGTCTCGTCCGAATATATGTCGTCATTATGACTTTGTAATTGAAGTATTCAATACTGACCATTTTGTAAGAAGGCGAGGGAAACAGTGCAACGCTTCCAAAGATGGTTGTCGGATGAATGCGCCTGTAGAGGAGTAATGTAATCTATACTACTACTCGGAGTGAATGGTCGCGTTGCATCGTGGTTTCAACATATCATCTTTACAGTGGACGTCATTAACGGCATCAACATCTTTACAGTTATCATCATTAACGACATTAATTACTTTTGGGTGATTATCTCTTAAGGAGAAGAGAGCGGCATTTTTTATGCAACTATTGAAACTTAAGTTTCTTTTCTGCCGAAGGGGCACATCGGTTCGCAGCAGACATAGAGTTTGGCATAGTTGATGCGGTATTTTTAAAAAAAAGAAGTAATTAGGATGTTAGTTTGTTAAAAAGTGTATTTTAGTAATTTAACATTTGAAATTGTGAAGTTGGTGCTTAAGTAATCATTAGGAATAATTAGGTTCTGTCGATCACCATTATGGTCGGAAATATAATTGGGAGATTATTCCAGCACCATTGTGGTCGAAAATATAATTGGGAGATTAGTCTTAAAGATCTTCATCTTGCAAACCTTAAAAGTGTTTACTTGATGTATCCAACAGACACACTTGTTGTCGAGTTTGGTTTGTTAATGCTAGGTTGCGTTCTTCGGCAATTTGATGGACGTTTGCGTCTGTCTAGAATGCGGGATATGGAAGTAGTGACTCTTCCCATAGGATTTTGTAAAGCGCCAAATGTGTGTAGAGTGAGGGTTATCAAGGTAAACCTGTAGGCCCAAAATATAGTTGATCAGGCTGACCGAAATAGAGCTAAGAGTAATAAAGATGGAAGGGTCTTATGGGATTTACATGGAATCCCTATGCTTCTTAAGGTCACATTTGGGACAAAGGATAAGTTGTTGAGTACTATTTGAGTGAAGTTTTTGATGACAACAAACTGTAGCAAGTACCAGGTAAGAACTAGGTTGTATATCAGGTTGAGGGTTGTCCGCACAAGTGGAATACAACTATTAAAGCTGTTGTGGTAGGTGAAATGTCAATTCATCTGTACTAAAGGACCAGTGGTCCATCCGATGACCCCTAACTGTATAAAAAGGGCGAGACCACTGAACAAAGGGTGACTTTTTTGAAAAATCAAAAACTGAATATTCTTGTTCTCCTAAAAGTTCTTCTTTGGTTGTTATTGAGAGACTCATCAGCAACATAAGGGGGACCTGATAGAAGAAGTCTATAGCTTACTTTATGCATGTTGTTATGTGGTGTTGTAACATTGTAAGATCACTTCCTAACTTATAAAGGGAGATTGATCATTGTGTGTGGTGTGTTTTGTGTGTAAGTCTAACTTTATCTAGGTCATAAGAGTGTAGACTTTGTTGGTGTTCGTTGCTCATTTAGTGGATTTTTGGGTTTTGAAAATCCTATTGGATAGGTCGTGGTTGTTCCTCCCTTGATCAAGGAGCTTTTCCACGTTAAATCTCTATTCTCAGTTTAGTTATTTGTTGTTCTTCATTTTATTGCTTACAAAGGACCTGGTCCTTTGTGTTTGAATCAGTACAGCTGCCCAATAAGTGGTATCAGAGCTAGGTATCTCTATACGGTTATCCACCTAGAGATCTTTGTTGAAATGAAAGCTCCTTTGAATCTTGATGAAGGACAATCTTCCACCAGGCCTCCCAGATTCAATGGAAAATTCTATGGATGGTGGAAAAACAGAATGCATGATTTTCTCATGGTGGAGGATAGCGAACTGTGGGACATTGTGCTTGATGGACCTTATGTTCCTATGATCGAGGTCAAGGAAGGAGAAACCACTGAGTTGGTTCTAAAAACCCGGCAACAGTACTCTGAGGCGGATAGAAAGAAGATTGAAAAGAACTACAAAGCAAAGAAGCTAATAGTGTGTGGGATTGGAGCTGAGGAATACAATAGAATATCTACTTGTGAGTCAGCTTAAGAAATTTGGGACTGTCTGAAAATGCTCATGAAGTAACGGAGCAGGTGATTGAATCCAAGGTGGATATGGTCACCTCTCATTATGAAAACTTTTTTATGATGGAAGGTGAGTCTATACATGACATGGAAACCAGGTTTCCTGCTATAACTAATGAGCTAAAATGTCTTGGTGAACCTATCAGCCAGAGCAAGCAAGTGAGGAAGATTCTTAGAGTGCTCCCAAATTCATGGGAAAGCAAGGTGGATGCAATAACCGAATCCAAGAATCTTAAGACTCTGACAATGGATGTACTCATAGGTATCTTACAGACTCATAAGTTGAACTAGCAACATGACACTGCAAAGAGAGCTGGGAAAAAGGAAAAGTCTCTTTCTCTAAAGACTCCTCAGAGTGATAATGAGATCGATGGTGTTGATATGGCTTATCTCACAAATCATTTTAGGAAAAACCATGGGTTTGTAAAAAGAGGAAATGACAGTAGACCTCAAGGCAACACTGAGTTGTGTCAAGGCTGTGAAAAACCAGGAAACTACATCAGAGACTGTCCCTTTGGAAAGAATGACTACAAGGATGCCTTAAAAGGAATGAGGGACAAAAGGAAGGATCAGATTCCTGATAAGTTTAGAAGGAAGGCCGTTACTGATAGAATTGTGATCAAGGCCTTGGGTGCATGGAGAAATTCATCCACCGACTTTGAAGATTCTGAGCAACCTAAAGATTCCTCCCTGCTAGCATTGAAGGATGACAATAAAGTTTTTGACAGCCTGTTTGCTTTTGTGGCCTAATCAGATGATGAAGGAAAGGATGAGAACCAGGTAACTCTGTTAGATTTAAAATAAAATTTAGATTTGTACTCTGCAAGGAAGTTAAAAAAACTTGTTGGTGTCCTTATCGACTCTATTTGTGAATTAATATATGAAAAGGAGGTGTTAAACAATAATTTTGATGTCTCTCAAGAAGAAAAGTTTGCTTTAACTAATCAGGTCTCTGATCTTGAAATTAAGATAGTTACTTTAGAAATTGAAAAAGAAGAATTATTGAGGCTAATATAAGCTGAGTCTAAAACAGATGCTAAGCTTAAAGGTATAATCAGTGAAAATGAATTGTTGTTGGAAGAAAGGCTAAAAAGGCTAAGTCTAAACTGATGCATGCTTTGGAAAGAAATATTATCTTGGAAAAGAACCTGATAAAAGTCAAGGAGGAGTTGACAAAATCCCTGAAATGGACCACTTTTTCTAAATTGTTGGGAGATATGTCAACAGGTAGGGATCATGATAAAAGGGGTCTAGGTTATGTTAACAAAATTGATCCCCCTTATAATCCTCATAGTAAGTATGTGTCTATGGCTGATAATTTGCTCTGTCTCCACTATGGGAGAAATGGTCATCTGAAGGGCAGTTGTGTTGTTCTTGAACAAACTCTGACAAGATAGTAGTCTGCTTACTCTGGAAGGAAAGGTGTGACTAAGGGACCTGATCCTGTGATAAAACATAGTAGTAGACCTTTGCCCAGATGGACCAAAGGATTGCTGATTAAACCCTTGTCTTAATATTAGGAACTCAGACTGAAGTGGGTTCCCAAGACAAACAAATAATCTTATGCAGGATCAGTCTAGAGGAAGCAGTCAGTGTTGGTTCATGGACAGCGGATGCTCCAAGCACATGACTGGAAGGACTAAAAACTTTCTCACACTAAAAGAAGTTGAAAGAGACAATGTTTCCTTTGGTGATGGTAAAAAGGGTTATATTTTGGGCATAGGAAAGATTGGGAAATGCTTAGAGAAGGCTATTGAAGATGTATACTATGTTCAAGGACTGAAGTACAGCCTTCTAAGTGTTTCTCAAATTTGTGATAAGGGAAATAAGGTGAGATTCCTGTCAAACAAATGCACAGTAATTAATCTGAAAACAAATGAAGTAGTTCTGGTTGCACAATGATGGAGGAACATGTATGTCGCTGATCTAAGGATGGCTAAAGAAGATAGACTTACTTGTCTCAAGGTGCAGGACGAGTCAACAGATCTTTGGCACAGAAGACTTGGGCACGTAAGTCCATCTCTAATGACCAAACTAGCTGCAAAGTACTTGGTTCTCGAATTACCAATGTTGAACTTCAGCAATCTCAAGATTTGCTCAGCCTGTGCTAGAGGGAAACAAACAAAGAGATCCTTCAAATCAAAAAATGAAGTCAGCACCACTAGACCAATAGAACTTATTCATGTTGATCTATGTGGGCCCATAAAGGTTCAAAGCCGTGGTGGAAGGAGGTACATTTTGGTTATTGTGGATGACTATTCAAGGTTTACCTGGGTGAAGTTCTTGAGAACCAAGGATGAAACAGAAGGGGTGATGATAGCTCTCATCAAGCAAATTCAAAACCAGTTCAGCAGTAAGGTTGCAGGGATCAGGTCTGATCATGGCACAGAGTTTGACAATGCCAGTCTTGACATTTTTATTGCCGAAGAAGGAATTCATCATAACTTTTCGGCTCCTAGAACTCCACAGCAAAATAGAGTTGTAAGAAGGAAAAATAGAACCTTGGTGGAGATTGTTCGGACCATGCTTATCGAATCAGGGTTAGCCAAAAACTTTTGGGCTGAAGCTATCAGCACTGCTTGCTATGTAACTAATAGATGTCTGATCAGGTCTCTTAAAAACAAAACTCCATATGAGCTCTTGTTTGGAAGGAAACCTAACATCAGTCATCTCAAATCTTTTGGGTGCATGTGCTTTATACTTATCAATGGGAAGGCAAATGTGGGTAAGTTTTACTCAAAGAGTGATAAAGGGGTTTTCGTAGGATACTCAATTAATAGCAAATAATACAGGGTGTTCAACAAGAGAGCTTCATGTGTTGAGGAAAGTGTGCACGTGATCTTTGATGAATCTGAATTTTATGATATCTTACCCTGTCAAAGTGATACTGATCCAGAAAAGCTTCTTCAACTTCATGAGAAGGATTCTGTAGAAAGCCACTCAGGTGATACAAATATTGTTGATGAAGTGAACCCAGATGATGAGGATCTTATTGAAGAACCTGACACGCCTGTAGAAGGACCTATGACAAGAGAAGTTGAACCTGATGGTAACCAGACTATCAAGACAAATCAGCCAACTGAAGCTAATAAACCAGACATTGCCAGGGATTGAAATGTCCCAGAAGGGTGTCCAGATAGAAACATCAATCCTCTTATCCCATGGATAATTTAGTCTCCCCTCTGGATTTTGGAATCCAAACCAAGTCTAGGACTAAAAATCTAATGGCATGTGAAGCTTTTCTTTCCTCTATTGAGCCCAAAAATATCAGAGAAGCTCTCAAAGATGCTGATTGGGTAAACTCCATGAAGAAAGAGTTGTTGCAGTTTGAAAGAAGTAAGATTTGGCGTCTTGTTCCAAGACCAGCAGATCGAACTGTGATAGGGACCAGATAGGTGTTTAGAAACAAGACGGATGAAAGTGGAACCATCACTAGAAATAAATCTCGACTAGTGGTTCAAGGTTTCAATCAGGAAGAAGGCATTAATTATGATGAAACCTTTGCTCCAGTAGCTAGAATGGAGGCTATCAGGATTCTGATTGCTTTTGCTGTGTACATGGAATTCAAATTGTTTCAAATGGATGTCAAGAGTGCCTTTATTAAAGGGAATTTAAAAGAGGAAGTTTTTGTCAGGCAACCCCCAATTTTTGAGAACTCATAATTCTCTGACAATATGATGAAGCTTGATAAGGCCCTGTATGGTCTTAAGCAGACTCCTCAAGCATGGTATGAGTGATTGTGAAGATTCTTTTTGAATCATGGATACAAAAGAGGTAAAATTGATAACACCCTATTTCTCAAAGCTAGAGGAAAGAATTTGTTGATTGTGCAGGTGTATGTTGATGACATCATCTTTGGAGCTACAACAGTTTCACTTTTTAAAGTGTTTGAGGACCTGATGCGCAGTGAGTTTGAAATGAGCATGATGGGAGAACTTACTTTCTTCCTTGGATTTCAAATCAAACAAACAACAAGCGGGACTCTTATTTATCAAGATAAGTATATCAAAGAGCTGCTGATGAAATATCAACTGACTGATGCAAAACCTTCGGATACTCCCATAGGGACCAGTTCAAAATTAGATATAGCTGAGTCAGGTTCTGAGATCAACACTACTATGTATAAAGGCATCAGTGGAACCTTGTTGTACTTAATAGCAAGTTGGCCTGATATTATGTTCAGTGTTGGGATATGTGCCCGATTTCAGTCATGCCCAAAGGAGTCACACCTGAAAGAAACTAAGAGAATTCTTAAATATCTCAAAGGAACTGAAAACTTGTCCTTATTCTACCCAACATGTGACTGTTTTGATCTCATAGGATATGTTGATGCTGTCTTTTTGGGGTACCTGGTGGATCGCAAGAGTACATCTGGAATGGCTCACTTTCTGGGTTCTTCACTGATCTCCTGGGGTACAAAGAAGTAAAACTCAGTGGCCCTATCCACAGTTGAGGCCAAGTACATGGCCGCTATAGCCTGTTGCTCCCAACCTTTGTGGATTAAGCAGCAACTTGAAGACTTTGGTGTACTGATTAGTACAATTCCACTGATGTGTGATAACACTAATGCCCTCAACATGGAAAAAAATCCTGCCTAGCACAAGCGTACAAAGCACATTGATATGCGACATCATTTTCTTAGGGACCAGGTTGAGAAAGGAAATATCAGTGTGCAGTTTTGCAGCACTGCAGAACAGATTGCATATATTTTCACTAAGCCTCTAAGTAGGGACCAGTTTGAACACAACAGGTTACGACTAGGGTTGATCAAACCCTTGGTCTCAAATGTTCTCTAAGTTCTGATTGTTATACTTTTCCCTTGCTAGAAGTACTGCACAGGTATCTGAGTATTCCCTCACAAAAGATAAATTCCTTTGTCTATTTTGCAGGTTTGCATTGATTGGTATTTGCATAGGGGCATTAGTTTTGGATCAGTAAAAAAGCTCACAAGCATCAGTTCATCAGGGACCTGAATCCCTATCAGGTTGGTATTCCTCTCATAGAACTGTAGTATATCTCAGATTCTCAGGACTTGTCCCATCCGTTCATCTTTTCTAAATAGACGTCTACTTTTCCCGATTCTCCAAGCGTCACAACCAATCAGCTTTCAGACGCCATTTTTCTCCATTAATATTTATACCTCCTTTTTGGTGAAATCTTCTACATGTCCAAATCCCAAAAGACCTTCCCTTCCTCTTTTTTCTCAAACCATCTTCTTCTTCGTCTTTCTGGTTATCCATCATGTTGAAACAAACATCTATTCCCGAAAAAACCATCTCTTCTAGTAATGAAGCACTTGGTTTGCCAAAATCAGATTCGTCACCATCCTCTCCTTCTTCCTTATCCCTAAAATTTGATGAGCTCCATGTTTCCTCACGCCCAGTCTCACCCTTTTCACCCTCCCCCTCATCATACACAAATATGCCATCTCTTATTCTTTCTCCTAGTCTGATTCTTGCCCCAGTCTCCTCTATCCAAAAACTTAGTATGGTACCAGATAGCTCTAATCTTGTTTCTACTGACAAATATGGCATATCCTCTCAACCCGGTCCTAGATCCTCCTCTATCTCTGAAAAACACTTTGATGAAGATCTTCCTGAGGATCAAGTAACCGAGTCAAATATTTTGGCCGAGGGACCTGAATGGGTAGTAAAAGGTCTAATGTCTCTCAAGAATGATGACACTTTTTCAGCGGGATGAATCTGGATCTCTAGATCTACACTAATGTTAAAATTCAGACTGATGGGGGGTTTTATCACTTCGGTTGGTGATATTTCTTTATGGGTGGATGAGGAGGTTTTAGGTTCTATTCTGAAGGTTGATAGAGAGGGGATTGACAATATGGTTGATCGCACTCCTGCCAAGAGTTTCCTTCTTGAGGAAGGGAAGATTTCCAATCTGAATACCTATGCTGTCTCGAAAAAATTTCTCAAATGGTAATATCAGTTGTATTTTGAGTTTGTCAACAAAGTGCTACTACCTCGCTCTAAAAAAAGAACAATTGCGACAATGGTTGATTTGTTCCTTATGGAAGCTCTCTGTAAGTTGGAACCAATCAATCTACCTGCATTAATGATGGAGCACATGACAAAGATGCTCACTGCTAAGGAGGGACGTCATGGGTTGCCGTATGGGTACCTGCTCAATAATGTATTTTAGTATTTTGGTGTTCGTCTGAAATAAGGTGTTCCTGGTACTGTTAAGAAGCCCTTTTCTTATACTACCTTGGTTGAGTGTGAATGCAGTGATGGGCGTCCTGGAGTCTGCAAATCTCAAGTTTCGAAACTTCTTGAACAACAAGATGCTCTAAAGGACCAAGTTGAGGACCTGACTGCAGCTTTGGGGGCCAAAGATGTTGAGTTGATGGCCTTGAAAGCTAAGGTGGCTGCAGGTGTCACCGAGGGACCAAGTTTTGAGGAACTAGTCAAACTTAGAGAAAACAATGCCAATCAAGCTCAGGATATCAAATCTCTTAGTACTCGACAACTTTTTCAAGCCCATGTGGACTCCAATAACCGCATGACCTTTCTTCTCCAGTATCTTGCTCCAAAACCTCTGGACCTTAGCATCTGTACCTCGTCTTTGTTGTGCACTCTTTTGTCTTTTGTTATGTCCTCTTTTGGCTCTGGTCCTGACTGTATGAATATGCCATGCTATGTTTTGAATACTTTCCTGTAATGACTGATTATTTTGTGTAGTTTCTAATATATGGTCTGTTAACCGTTGTTTCTATGCTTATATCTCTCTTTGCTTATCGCTTATAGATGAAAATTTTCTCTTGTGGCACTTATCTTAGTTTACTGTTTGCGATTATTTTTATGATGCCAAAAGGGGGAAAATAGCTAGTTGTTATCTCAAGGGGAATCTGTCATTCGGGGGGGAATTTTGTCACTCAATGTTACTTTGGGGGAATGTTGTCACTCAGAAGAATAAAAGATACAGTTTGTCATCATCAAAAAAGGGGGAAAATGTTGAGTACTTGTTGAGTAAAATTTTTTATGACAACAAACTGTAGCACGTATCAGGTAAGAACCAGGTTGTATATCAGGTTGAGGGTTGTCCGCACAAGTGGAATACAACTGTTAAAGTTGCTGTGGTAGGTGAAGTGCCAATCCATCTGTACTGAAGGACCAGTGGTCCATCCGATGACCACTAACTATATAAAAGGGGCGAGACCACTGAAATAAGGATGAATTTTTGGAAAAATCAAAAACTGATTATTCTTGTTCTCCTAAAAGTTCTTCTTTGGTTGTTATTGAGAGACTCAGCAGCAGCATATGGAGAACCTGATAGAAGAAGTCTATAACTTACTTTATGCATGTTTTTGTGTGGTTTTGTAAATTTATAAGATCACTTCCAAACTTATAAAGGAAGACTGATCGTTGTGTGCGGTGTGTTTTGTGTATATGTCTAACTTTATCTAGGTGATAAGAGTGTAGACATTTTTGGTGTTTGTTGCTCATGTCTTGTAACTAGGTTGCAAGTGGAATGGTGAGAAAGTGAGACAAATAAATCGTGTGTGTTTTATTTGACTACTTTGCTCATTCATTTAGTGGATTTTTGGTTTTTGCAAATCCTGTTGGACAGGTCGTGGTTGTTCCTCCCTTGAGCAAGGAGCTTTTCCACATTAAATCTCTGTTCTCAGTTTAGTTATTTATTGTTCTTCATTTCACTGCTTGCAAAGGACCTGGTCCTTTGTGTTTGAATCAGTGCAGCTCCCCAACATAAGTTGAATATCAGTGTTGGTTCTTTTGCTCTGCTGGGATCTGAAGTGCCCCGAGATGCTGGAGTTGTTAAGAAATTGAGGAATGCAGGGGCTATTATTTTGAGAAAAGCAAGTTTGAGTGAATGGTATAAGTTTCGTTCTCTCAGTAGAGTTCCTAATGGCTTGTGTGCTCAATCTGGACAAGGAGTGGTTCGTTACTCTTTTCTCCTCTCCCTTTATGAAGCTACGAAGAGAACAAACTTCGACCAATTGATACAGGATGATGATGCTCTCTTTCCATAGATCCTAGGGACTTGAGTTTTTGAAGTGGTGGTTGGACATGTATTTTATCTCAGAAAATAATTGATGTTTTTTAGGGGGATGTCCAAGGACCCGAAAGTTGGTGTGAAGCAGTTTTTGAGAACTTGAAAATATTTAAAAGTAAATTTGCCAAATTTATGG
>JBCEWC010016133.1:0-13303 GCA_038996855.1 Solanum aculeatissimum | reverse complement strand
GTTGAATGAAGCTTTCCTTGAAGCATGTTATTGAGTTATTGAAATTACGTTGTTTGTCAAAATTGGCCAATGACGAAACTATCTGTCGAATTTCGAGGTCTCCCCATTCAAAAAGACGGAAAAAGTTAGTTTAGTTTGATATTTATTGTATTTGTTAAATTCCAATTTTTAGTTTAAGTTTATATATATTTTTGTTACACTTTACCAATGACGAATCTATCAGTTGGATTTTGAGGTCTCCCCATTTTAAAAAACAGAAAATTTTAGTTTAAATTAATATTTGTTACACGTCAATATTAAAAAAATACCAGTTTAAGTTATGTATATTACTTGTTAAAGTGGCCGATGAAGAAATTACTGTCGATTTCCAAGGCCTTCTATGTATATAAGACAAATTTTGTTCTTTTAATTTTTATTTATTCATTGTTGTGTATATTGTTGATGTTAGATAAATATTTGGTCATTTTTTCATATTATTATTTATTTTAATTTTGTGTATATTTCATCGTTATTATATTTGTGTTATATTGTTTATCTCCTCCTCAATTTAAAAAAATTGACTTCAGTCGGGACCCACAGTTGTGGATTCTGAATGGTGCTAATACCTTCCATTTGGAATAAATTGAACCCCTTACTCATAATTTTTGGTTTGCAAACTATTTTTTGTAAATAAAAATTGGTTTCCTAATTATCCTTAAAATTAGGTGGTGACTCTAAAAAATTAAAATTAATTTTTCTTTTAAATTCCTTTATTAAATTATATTTTTGCGAGTTCTCACGACGTTGTGCCTTCGGGATGTCAACAGGAGTTACTTTGAATTCAATGTCAGTTGAAAAAAAAGGAGGAGAAATGAAAGAAATTTTTATTTTAAAAAAAACTGTTGGTACCAATTGTAGTCACGATTTGATTATTTCTTTATATTCTTTGTTTTTACAAAAAAAAGGAGTTTAAACATTTCTTTTAGATCCTTGTTATTATTATTTTTTATATATACACCTTTAAAGAGATTCTTGAATTTTTTTTCTTATAAATTGCATTTTTTTCTCTTTTGAAATATGATTGTTTGTTTTTAATAATGTGACATTAGCCTAATCCCATCAGCGTGAGACGCCTATTTTATTTTATTAATTTGTCCATTCCGAAACAAATGTAGCATCTCTTCTATTTTTAAGTTAAATTATTTTTGGAGCGTCACTTGCCGTTAACTTGACAAGTTCAATCATTTTGGAGCGTCACTTGCCTTCAACGTGACAAGTTAAATTATTTTTTGGAGAGTCACTCGCCTTATACGTGACAAGTTAATCATTTTTGGAGCGTCACTACCTTCTGTGTGACAAGTTAAATAATTTTTGGAGCGTCACTTGACTTCAACGTGACAAGTTAAATCATTTTGGAACGTCACTTTCCTTCAACGTGAGAAGTTAAATCATTTTGGAGCGTCACTTGCCTTCAACGTGAGAAGTTAAATAGTTTTTGGAGCGTAACTTGCCTTCCACGTGACAAGTTAAATAATTTTTGGAACATCACTTGTATTTAACGTGACAAGTTAAATCATTTTGGAGCGTCACTTGCCTTCAACGTGACAAGTTAAGTAATTTTTGGAGCATCACTTGCCTTCAACGCGACATGTTAAATTATTTTTGGAGCATCACTTGCCTTCAACGTGACAAGTTAAATTATTTTTGGAGCGTCACTCGCCTTCAACGTGACAAGTTCAATAATTTTTGGAGTGTCACTTGCCTTCAACGTGACAAGTTAAATATTTTTGGAGCGTCACTGCCTTCAGTGTGACAAGTTAATCATCTTTGGAGCGTCACTTGATTTCAATGTGACAAGTTAATCATTTTTGGAGTGTTACTGCCTTCAGTGTGATGATTTAAATTATTTTTGGTGCGTCACTTGACTTCAACATGACAAGTTAAATTATTTATGGAGCGTCACTTGCCTTCAACGTGACAAGTTAAATAATTTTTAGAGTGTCACTTGCCTTCAATGTGACAAGTTAAACAATTTTGGAGTGTCACTTGCCTTCAACGTGACAAGTTAAATAATTTTTGGAGTTCCACTTGCCTTCAACGTGACAAGTTAAATCATTTTGGAGAGTCACTTGCCTTCAACATGACAAGTCAAATTATTTTTGGAGCGTCACTTGCCTTCAACGTGACAAGTTAAATAATCTTGAAAGCGTCACTTGCCTTCAACGTGACGAGTTAAATAATTTTTGGAGCGTCACTTGCCTTCAACGTGACAAGTTAAACTATGTTTGGAGCATCACTTCCTTTAACGTGACATGTGAAAATGGATTGTCATCTCCTTCAGTATGACACGTTAAACCAGGTTTGCACAAATTATATTCGTAGTTGCGTTCTAGTTGTTACTAACAAATTTTCTCAGATGTTGTAATATAGAAGTGTGGACTACGCCAGAAAGGACGCAACAAGTTCAGTTTGAAGGTTATGCGTTTGGCCAAATTGGCTTCGTCAACTTTCTTTGTGCACGATCTGTTTCCTCAATCATACCTAAAGAAAAGGGACAATTGTTGACATCCAATTTTGATATGTCATTTTAAAAATTCATATTTTTGTGTTATTATTGTTTAAATAGATTAAAATACCTTTTTTTGACAAGTTTAGATTAATTTTTGATAATTACTCATATTTTTAAACTTTTAGAATTTTAATTAGTTTGATTTTATAATTTTTTATGCAGTCTAACAATCTATTTATTTATTATTATTGTTATTATTTTATTACACAGATAAATTATACATAGATATATATTTGGGCTCATATTTTGGCCCGTTAGGTTTTGAAAAGTATATAACTTCTACATTGTTGCTATAATTGTGTAGAATAGGCATTTTAATTTGAAATGAAAACCCTAAAAAAATAATATCTCCCTATTCCTTTTATTCCGGCGGCCGCCACCGAAATCCGGCAAGTCGCCAAAAAATCGCCATTTCTAGCGAGCTCCGTCAACCTGGAAACAACCCTAGGTAACCTTCCACTACCTCCGTCTCCTCCCTTCGTCGTTATTTTCTCTCCGCCAACAAGCACCATGACCCACTATCACTGCCACCACTGCAGCCCAACAACCTAACACCACACCCAACTCTCCTATTCCCCATCACCACAGCCACCAGCGACCATGGCTGCCCCCATGTTCCTCAATTCCTTTTTGTCTTCTCCACCACCTCACCTCTCATCTCCTCGCCTGAAACAGCCACTCGAAAACCCTTAACCCCTCACCACCATTTTTAGATCTCCAAAATAGCCATGAACCATAAGAAAAGCTCAGCCATACCACAGTCAGCACCCCGACACCCTCACCCTTCTCCCTCCTCAACACACCACCTTCACCAACCACCATACCTCCGTCGTCCTCTCTGTATCCTCCACCGGTGACCAAATGACCTATGAAACACCACAATTTCTCTGACCAATGTCGATCCCTCATCACTCTCTTCTTCGACTAGCCATGACAACAACGAGCTCTAAGCTCTGTTCACCAACAACAACTCCCAAACCCGACCCAAAACCGCCATAACCTCATCCCCTCGCCGTTGCCGACCTACGACGCCAATAACAACACCACAGCAGACACCTAGCCCCGACAGAACAACCTCCACAACACCGAAACCACGACCAAAAACAAATCCACCCCCACACCTCCGTTTCAGCCTAGAAAACAACCCCGGAATAGCAATCTTAGTGATGAAAGACAAAAATAATGAACAAGGCAATCACTATTTGTACTCGCAAGTTCATGAACAATAAACTTCTCTCCAGAAAGCAATTCATTATTGATGTACTTCATCCTGCAAGAGTTAATGTCTCAAAGGCTGAGCTGAAGGAGAAGTTGGCTAGGATGTATGAAGTGAAAGATTCAAATACCATCGTTTCTTCGTCGAATACTGTAACTCTACTCTTTTTCTCCATTTTTTCTTTAATATCTTTTCTAAGTATTTGTTTTTCTGTGAAAATATTATGTAGATTTGCTTTGTTACTCTTTGAGTATGGTTTTGGTTGTCCTGAGTGGTTTGAGTTTTCGTTGGTTCTCGAGTTATCATTTTTTTAAAATTTTATTTTATTCTATTTTTCAATTTTTGATTAATTTTTGCATTAAGTTGGTTAACTGTGTAGTGCTCTCTTTAGTTGCCAATCTACTTTGTTGTTATAATGAGTTGATTCTTTTGTTATTGGTTTATTTTATTATATCTTACGCACTTTATATATTGTTGTTGAGTATTTCTTTAGCTAACTATTACTAGTATCATCCTACCATGCACGGTTCTCTTTATTTTATTATCATTATAATGTATTTCTCCTCTTTTATTGTATATTATCCCTACTTATCATTATAATTTTTGAATTGATGTTCTCGGGACTTGTTTGAGTTTTTTTAGTGATTTGCTTTATTCTATTACGAATGTCTTACATTGTTTATATACGTTTTTGTCAAACTTGGCCAATGACGAATCTATATGTCGGATTTTGAGGCCTCCCCATTAAAAAAAATGGAAAATTTTAATTTAATTAGTATTTGTTACACGTTAAAATTTGAAAGATATTAGTTCAAGTTACGTACAATATTCGTTAGAAGTGGCCGATGAAAAATCTATCCGTCGGATTTCGAGGCCTCCCCATTAAAAAAGGGCAGAAAATTTTAGTTTAGATTAATATTTGTTATACGTTAAAATTCGAAAAATGGTAGTTTAAGTTATTTATATTATTTGTTAAAGTGGGCCGATGAAGAAATTATCATCGATTTCCAAGGTCTTCCATATATATAAGACAAATTTTATTCTCTTAATTTTTATTTATTCATTATTTTGTATATTGTTGGCGTTAGATAAATATTTAGTCATTTTTTCATATTATTATTCATTTTATTTTTTGTGTATATTTCATGATTATTATACTTGTATTATATTGTTTATCTCCTCCTCAATTTGAAAAACATGAGTTTAGCCGGGACCCACAGTTGTGGATTCTGAAGGGTGCTAATACCTTCCCTTCAGAATAACTTGAACCCCTTACTCAGAATTTTTGGTTCGCATACTATTTTTTTGTAAATAATTAATTGGTTTCCTAATTATCCTAAAAATTAGGTGGCGACTCTAAAATTAATTTTTTTTCTTTAAATTCTTTTGTTTAATTATTTTTTGCGAATTGTCACGATGTTGCGCCTTCGGGATGTCAACAACTTTAATTCACAATAATTCATAATTTAAATAATTTAAAAATCATATTAAAATTTAATTGCCTTTCTAAATTCTATCTATATCACATAATTAAATTGAGACACAAAAATAGCAAATATTGGGCCTGTGCTGGCATGGACACGATTGTCTAGTGTATATATATATATATATATATACTAAAATTATATTGCTATAAATGATAAATATTTTCTAAATATGATATATATAGGTAGAGTTGCGGCTAATAAGCAAAAATAAAAAACAACTTCCTCGCCCAAGTGTGGCTAACACTATAATAGGAATGGAACTCATACTTCAAACTATTCCCCCCGAATCTTTAGATCATTCAAAATCGGACGATATGTGTCTTCATTATTTAAATTAATCATTGAAAAAGTTGAAGAATTGTAAAACGGTGAGAGCTTTGAAGCTGAAGATCTTGCAAACGGGTTGGTGATCAAGTTGTTTTCTTCTTCTTTTTTTGGCATTTCTTGAGTGTTTGGATGGTCTTCAAGAACTTGTAGGACAATTGTTTGTAATGATCCGTTAAGTTATTTTGAGATATAGGGTTTCGTATGTCATAAAAAATTAACTCATAAACCTTTTTAAAAATATTTTGGACTATTCGATAATTTTCGTTATTTAGTTGAGGGATAATTTTAAATAATTAATTTAGTTGGTGGACTAAAGTAATAATTTAGTTAATACCCTATACTATTTATCCCATATTAAAAGTAGGTTAGTAGAATTTATCACTTTTTAGTATATAAAATAAATAAATAAATATATAAATAAAGAAAAAAAATACAAATATATATATGATATAAGTAGAAAGGGTTGCATCGTCAGTCTTATAGAAAAGAAATCATTACAGGTAACAATTAAAAATGAGAAAAGAGAGAGAACAAATGACGACGCTGAAAGAAAAAAAATGAGGGCAAAAAAAGAAAGGGAAAGAAGGAGAGAAAAATTAGATTTTCATCGTAAAACATAAAGGTAATTGTTCTCGTCCTTTCTACTAAGTTTTTATGTGATTATGAATAGAAGTTTAGGGTAGAAACGTGTATAGTTTATGCTAAATTAAGAAAATATAATCTTATGGTTCTTAGAATAAATTCTTGATTTGGGGGTCAAATAACGATTTGTTTTAGCTAAAATTTGACAGATAAATTTATTTTAATATGGGTAAACATAATGCGAAAGAAATTTTCATATTTGAATTCGAGGACTCGGGGTGCCTTTTTGACCCGATATTAACATAAAAAATAAATATAACAATATGGATGTCATTGAATTCGTATTCTTATGAAGACTATGTATTTGATAATTTGAGATGTTTTGAGGAATAGAAAAAAGGAGAATCATTGGTGGATTAACTAACTTGATTTTGGTTCTTTAGTTGAGGTAGGTTATGGTTTATTCTATATGTCACGACCCAAGAGTAGGGCCTAGATGTGACACAGCGAAGGAGAACCCAGAGTCCTCAATCAAGCCATCATAGCATCATCACACTCAACATCTGATCGAAAGCGCGTATAATAAACAAATAGCACATACGTCTATGGGATTCCGGGGCTTTGGACTCAAGCTATGAGGATGTTTTCGGGAATGAGATAATCATGAATCACATAGCACATAAAAATTATGTTCTAAGGGGCGGGTAAGTATGACTTAAACTATGGGGACAAACAGGGTTATGAACTTTCCACATAAGCACAATCCCCAATCCAAACATATCATAAATGCATAAGTGGAAACAAAAGCATAACATAAGATATCATCACTTAACATAGATAGCCATATCATTACAAGTGTCCTATAGCATAACGTCAATAGAGTCGATATGTCCAACAATACCTCTACATAAGATGAGACGGGGCCTCGACATATTTCGGGCTCACCCTCAAGTAATAAAGTAAAGGAACATAAAATAATGGCAAAGGTAGATGAGACTGGATGTTGCCCTTGGGATATAGGGATCACCACAAGCAACACTTCGAATGCTCACTAAACGTCCAACAGTGGAAGAAAAGCGTCTTCGGTCCCTACATTGTTAGAATATGTAGATAAAGAGCATGGGTTAGCACATAATAATGCACTAAGTATGCGGACATGCAATGCATATGAACATGAGCCTACGACAAAGCTAGATGGCAAGGGAACATACATAGAAGGAGAATATAGGAAAGGATAGTATACCAATATGCCATGAATCCATGATGCATGAAATGCCATGATGCTTATAGTATAGGGGATGTGACCACAAGCGACATCCAAAGTCATGTGAGCTAAAACATGAACTTGACTGATGAGTCCTCCCATCGGATTGAAGAAGATTACTTCCCAAAGGTAATCTACACCACACCTTACGACCCGATCATTTCTGTGTGATGGCCACTTTCCTTACGACCCAGTCATTTGGAAGAATTTTCATAACTTATCATGTCATATCGTATCGTATCATAGCATACCTTACGAACCTCCCATTTTGGTAGCATAACCTATGTTGGCACATAGTTTTGGGAAAGGAGTGGGATCCTTGGGTATGCCATGCAACCTCACCTACTCCCGAATGTACAATTTGTATAATCCTCGACATTATAAGTAGTCTTGACCGATAAAAAGTGAGCCAACTTAGTCATTCGGTCAATAATATCCCATGTTGAGTCAAATTGTTTATGAGTACAAGGCAACCTAACTATGAAGTCCATATTCACATCTTCCCACTTCCAAGTAGAAATCTTGATATCTTGGGCCAAGCCACCGAGCTTTTGGTGTTCAACATTCACTTATTGGCAATTCAGACATTCCGACATAAATTTTTCTGTCATTCTTCATTCCATTCCACCAATACAACTCCCTCAAATCTCGATGCATCTTAGTGGATTCCGAATGAATAGAATATTGGGAATTATGAGCTTCCTTCATGATAGTCTCCTTTAAGCCGTCAACATTTGAAACACACAATTGATTTTGGTACCGTAACAAACCATCTCCCCCTTGGGAGAAAACCCAACCTTTCCTTCGGTAACCAACTTCTTTAACTCTACCAAGGAATGATCTAGGTCTTGCTTTGTTTTAACATCAATCACCACCGAAGACTTGGATCCACCTTGAACAACAATACCACCATTTTCTGAGTCGGCCAACCTAACACCCAATCTAGCCAAATGGTGCACATCTTTCACTATCTCTTTCTTCCCTTCATCCACATGTGACACACTTCTCATAGATAGCCTACTCAGGGCATCCGACACACCATTTGCCTTGCCAGGATAATAAAGAACACTCATGTGATAATCCTTGAGAAGTTCCAACCATCTCCTTTGTCTCAAGTTAAGATCCCTTTGGGTGAACACATATTGCAAACTCTTTTGATCGATGAAAACATCCACGTGAATCCCATATAGATAATGTCTCTAAATCTTTAGAGAAAATACCTCCGCTGCCAATTCAAGATCATGGGTCGGATAATTTTGCTCATTTACCTTTAATTGCCTTGACGCGTAAGCTATCACCTTTCCATGTTGCATAAGGACACACCCCAACTTAATTCGAGAAGCATCACAACGCACCACAAACCCTTCTAACCCATTGGGAAAGGTCAAAATAAGAGCTGATGTGAATCGATCTTTCAAAGTCTGAAAACTCTTTTCACACTCACTTGACCACACAAACTTAGCCTTCTTCTGGGTCAATTTGGTCAATAGAGACGCAATGGAAGAAAATCCTTCAACAAAACTCCAATAGTAACCGGCCAATCCAAGGAAACTTTGAATATCCGATAGAGTCAACGATCTAGGCCAATCTTTCACCACTTCAATTTTCTTAGGATCAAACTTAATGCTATCACTGGATACCATATGACCAAGAAATACAACTTCTTCCAACCAAAATTCACACTTGCTGAACTTGGCGAATAATTGCTTCTCCCTCAAAGTTTGAAGCATCAACCTCAAGTGACTCATATGCTCTTGTTCACTCTGGGAGTAAATTAAGATATCATCAATAAAGACCACCATAAAATTGCCAAGGAATGGATTAAATACCAGATTTATGAGATCCATAAATACCGCCAGAGCATTGGTTAATCTAAACGATATCACCACAAACTCAGAGTGACCATAATGAGTCCGAAAAGCCTTTTTTGAGCTATCACATTCCCTTACCTTCAATTGATAGTAACCCAAACGAAGGTCTATTTTAGAGAAATGAGTGGCCCCTTGGAGTTGATCAAACAAGTCATCAATTCTGGGTAACGGGTACCTATTCTTGACGGTCACCTTATTCAATTGTCGATAATCAATACACATTCGTAGAGGCCCATCCTTCTTCCTCACAAACAACACGGAAACACCCCAGGGTAAAATACTTGGTCTAATGTAACCCTTCTCCAACAAGTCCTTCAACTGATCCTTCAGCTCCTTTAGTTCGGCCAGAGCTATACGATAAGGAGGAATGAAAATAGATTGAGTATCCGGAAGGAGATGTATGCCAAAATCCACCTCTTTATCGGGAGAAATGTCAGGCAAGTCTTTGGGAAACTCATTAACCACTAGAAACAATTCAAGAGTAGGTTACTCACCCTCCACATCTCTAACCTGCACAATATGGTAGGAAATAAACTGACCCCTAACCACGGAGTCACTACCCTTCCATTCTAACACCGATTCATTTGGAACTTGAAATTTTACTTGCCTAGTCCTACAATCAACTGAGTCATACGAGGCATGCAACCAATCCATACCAAGAATAACATCAAAGTTATACATCTCAAGTTCTACAAGATCACCCAGGAACACTTTATGCAAAATAGAAACGGGACAACCCTGATATACTTTTCGGGCAATGATAGATTCACCCACAGGAGTGTATACCGAATAAGGTTCCCTTAGAGTTTCAGAAATCATACCAAACATAAAACCCAATGGAGAATTCACAAAAGATAAATTTGCACCGGGATCAAGTAAAGCATAAGCATCAAAATCAAAGATTTTTAATATACCAGTCACGACGTCTGGAGCTTCCTCCATCTCCTATCGAGCATGAAGAGTATCGAACCTGTTGTTCCTGGGAGCACCAACAATCTGAGCCTTCGGCTTCTCTTGACCACTTGAGGCCACTTGACCTTTCTTTGCACCCCTTGGACAGTCAGAAATCTTGTGGTCTAAACCCCCACATCCAAAACAAGCACCCAAAGCTCTCCTACAATCACCCACATGGTTCTTCCCACACTGGGCATAACGGGGAATTCATGGACCACCCCCAATTTGTAACTTAGGAGGATACATCCTTGGGATTGTAAACCTCACATTCGAACCTTGGCCTTGTTGGAATATACCAAATCCACCACCACTTTTAGAGTTAGAGAACCTACCATCATACCAGGCTCTCTTAGAGTCATTCACCCTTCACTCCTTAAGCTTTTCACCCTCAATTTGTTAGCATAGGTCATGAGCTGGGAGATATCCATGGCCCTAATGAGCATAGTGGTGCGACATTCTTTCACTATCAAGTCAGAAACATTTGAAATGAACTTGTGCATCCTTGCACGGGGATCAACTACTAGCATAGGTGCATACTTTGAGAGCTTAGTGAATTTGAGAGAATAATCCCTCGCGGTCATGGTGCCTTGCTTAAGGTTGATAAATTTAGTCATCTTGGCTTCTCAAAGTTCAAGAGGGAAGAAACGGTCTAGAAAAGCAAACTTGAATTCCTTCCAATCAACCTTAACATCTTTCATTCTCTCCACCAACCACTGATTGTACAACACTTAAGCAATATCCTTTAATTGGTAGGCATCTAATTCGACTTTCTCCTTGGAATTAACACCCATAATAGTCAATACCTTCGTGAGCTCATCAATGAACTCTTGGGCATCCTCATCACTTTTCGAATAAAAGAATTCCAAAGGATTCATCTGGGTGAAGTTCCTCACCCTAGAAGCTGGAGTGCCATAATTCGTGGGATTAGATGGCCGAGCTTAATTAGATACCACCTGAGCTGACATAGACACCATATTTCTAAACTCGGCGTGAGTCACTATTTCCTCCATACGCTCACGAGGGGCATATTTCTCATGGACAGGAGCCTTTCTGGGAAGGAGAGCTCTTCTAGAAGACATCTTTTAAAAGATCAACAAGAACACCCTATTTTAGGAAAATCTTTCATAACAGCTCAAAGCACGACATAAGGGGACAATGAAGTGAGAAAATTCCTAAAACGTCTTCATATCCTCTCGCTCATAGCTATGGCACGCATCACACCCATGAATAAGACTATAAGTGACACGACATATTAGACTCTGAGGATAATTTAAAAACCTAGGGCTATTATACCATATTTGTCATGACTCGAGAGTAGGGCCTAAATGTGACATGGCGAAGGAGAACCCGAGATTCCTCAATCAAGCCATCATAGTATCATCACACTCATCATCGGTTCAAAAATGCATATAATAAATAAATAACACGTGAGTCTAGGGAATTCTAGGGCTTTGGACTTAAGATATGGGGATGTTACCAGGAAATGGGATAACCATGAATCACATAGCACATAACAATTATGTTCTAAGGAGCGGGTAAGTATGAATCAAGCTATAGGGACAAGCAGGGTTATGGACTTTCCACATAAGCACATTCCCTAATCAAAATGTATCATAATTACATAAGAGGAAACAAAAGCATAACATAAGATATCATCACTTGACATAGATATCCATATCATTACAAGTGTCCTATAATATAATGTCAATAGAGTCGATATACCCAACAATGCCTCTACATAAGATGAGACGGGGCCTCGACATATTCTGAGCTTACCCCCAAGTAATAAAGTAAAGGAACATAAAATAAAGAGAAAGGTAGATGAGATTAGATGTTGACCTTGGGATATAGGGCTCACCAAAGCAACACTTCAAATTCTCACTAAACACCCAATGATGGAAGGAAATCATTTCCGATCCCTATATGGTTGGAACATATAGACAAAGAGTATGGGTTAGCACATAATAATGCACTAATTATGTGGGCATGTAATGCATATGAACTTGAGCCTACGACCAAGCTAGATGTCAAGGGAACATACATAGAAGGAGAATATAGGAAAGTATAGTATACCAATATGCCATGAATCCATGATGCATCAAATGCCATAATGCTTATAGTATAGGGGATGTGACCATAACTGACATCCAAACTCATGTGATCTACAACATGAACTTGCCCGATGAGGCCTGCCATTGGATCAGAGATTACTTGCCAAAGGTAATCTACACCATACCTTACGACCCGGTCATTTCGGTGTGATGGCCATCTTCCTTACGAGTCGGTCATTTCGGAAGGATTTCCATAACATATCATGTCATATCATATCATATCATATCATAGCATACCTTACGGGCCTCCCATTTCGGTAGCATAACCTATGTTGGCATATAGTTTCGGGAAAGGAGTGAGATCCTTGGGTATAGCCTACTTACTATTTAAATCCTTCTCGGTACTAAGTCATCATCCCACAAGAATAAGTATAAATATACATGATTTCAAAATGGAACGGAAACACTTGGCATCATAATCATGCATACCTTGGCTTAAAGTCCAAATGACTTGCTTTACTTTCATGCATAGTTGCCAAAGGCCAAATACATTTCAAATTATGCTTCGTTGGTCTCAAAGGTCAAATACACTTTCATGTCAAACTTCATGTATAAGACTAGTTCCATACTTTTCATATCATATCATATTGGTGTAAACACCCATGGTTTCTCAAAGATCCATATCATAGACATTATGTGATTAAATTCTTTTCATAACCCATACTTGATCAATATCATAGTCATAAACATATTTGGGACTTATCCCACATCATAACCTTCTTGAAATCCATGTTCATGCATGCGAATACCATGATTGATGATGAGAATAACGTGGGTACTAGAATTTATAATTTAAATCCAAATCAAGAAAAATCCATGAGAAATTCATAGTTAAATAAACAATTAAACTTCAATTTAATATTACACATGCATAAATTAAATAGTAAGGGGACATGCATACTTGTACCATCTTGAATCAAAGTAATTCATCAAATAGGGGCTT
>JBCEWC010016132.1:0-13303 GCA_038996855.1 Solanum aculeatissimum | reverse complement strand
GAAACCCACTGGGTGCAAACAATTTTTGAGGGCCATCGGACTGGGTAAAACCTGAATTAACCGTGGTGCACTTGCGGAACTCCTTGCCGAGGGCCTGTGCACCCCCGGGATTAGTTGGGGCTCTAAGAGACTCGGACACCCGGTGCAAATCAAAAAAAAAAATACAATACTAAACAGTGCCCCAGTTCACTTCCTTCCATACGTGAATCAACACAAGGATACAGAGAGCCTTCCATACGTGAATCAACACAAGGATACAGAGAGAAATAATGAACAAAATATACGGACATGAAGTATGCCAATAAGCCCTAAAAGCACGATTTTGAAAGATTTAGACTTCTGTCAACATATTAGCAGAGATCGACTATTGAGCCAGAGTCCAATAACATGTAGGAGCAACACATACATACACAAAAAATATAGAGCTAATTCAGAAAAGATTCACACATTGCTTCTTCACAATTCACTACAACAATGCAAATCAGGTACAGATCTCGCAAAGATTATTGACAAGTGACTTGAGCTACTGCTAACATATTGAGAGCTTCTGACCGGAAAAATTCTACCTTTTCATCCTTCTCAAAGTGTTCTAATTTGGACAGCTTCCCTGTGGTCACTATCTCCTGAATCTGCAGTCAAAGAACACTATCCTCTTATTCGGTAGCTTCAACTTTAAGCTGGAGGCAAAGGTATTCATGATCAGGAAATCAAAATCCAAGAAAGTGATTTTAATTGATAATTGGTCCCGCTGTCATATCAATCTCATTCATCACACGAAGTTCCAATAGCTACAAGCCAACCTCTGGTAACCTCATTCACGTAAACAGCAACTTGAAATGGTGTGAAATAAATATCTTTCTAGTAATTTTAAATAGAGGAATCCACTTACATGATCTTGCATCGACTTTCCAATAGAAGGTAGGTGCTTAACCTGGTCCACGCTCTCAATTTTGAATGGCAATTTCTCAATAACTGGTATAGCTTTATAATAGCTGAATGATCTCCGGTCATCACCCAATGCTATAACCAACTATCAGTCATCACATCATACTTTGAAAGCTTTAACTTTTAACTCAAAGTTCGTGAGAGAGAAACTATAAAAATAAATCATATGAACAGATATTCTACCTCTATATATATTGAGAAGCTTCCCAAATATCTGAGTGATATTTCGGTTCAAATCCGGAGGCTTATAAAGTGAAGATGAGTCTGATGTTCCAACCTGGTAAAAAATTGGTAGAGATATAGATGAAAGAGGTGAGAATCGTCCACATGGTAACACATATACCTCTGTCTCAGGAAAACATATTAAGCAAGGGCAATTTTCTGCTGAGCTTACAGGCTTATTATGAGAATCAATGGCCTCAGGACTTGTCGTTTCTGGGTTTGAAGAGCGTGATGCGAGTGAAGAGGCACTTTTGGTATCTCGTGAATCAGCACGGTCTTTATTGTCATTCATGTGTATTGGGCTTGAATTCTTGTCATCTTCAGCAGATATTCGACTTTTCTTTAGTGGAACTCTAGAATGACTGTCATTATCAGCTTTAGGACTAAGGGACTCTCCACCTGATTGCAGGGATAAGACATATAGATCCTCAGATGCTTTTTCTCCTTTTACTAAGCTGTCCTCAAGCCACTGATATGCGAGAAGTTTCTATAGAAATCCGAAAAACAATCACCAAGATAGTTGGGGGAAAAAGCATATTTTGGATCAATCACTTGAAATGCATCATCTGTCAAACAGACAATTCAGACATTTTGTGTAAAACAACATATGTTGGTCACTGAAGCCCATTGAATATGAAAGGATTTCAGAAGTTCATAAATATACGACAAAAATTATAAGCCACTCCTAAAAGGTTAGCAGTAATATAGAGGAATTTCAGAACCTCAACTGTCCAGAAATAACAAATGTTACTTTACAGAAGATTATCAAAAAGATTAGTACTTTGAAGCAGCAGGATGAGAATGACATCAGCAAGAAAGGTCAAAAATCTTAACACACAAAGACCATAAATGTGGAAAAACATTGAAATTTGAAGAATCCAAGAAAGTATGGATCAAGAATATAAATTGGAATCCAACTGACTAACAGAGGAAGGCATATTCACAGATGGAACTGGACATATTATTCGCGAAGTGTCCACTTACTTGGAGGAGGCTCCTCTCCATTTCCTCTCTCCATTTACCCAAGTTCCTATCTTGATAGATGACACATGACATAAATTATATTTAATGGCTAAGATTTAATTGATCAAATACATCTCTAACATAGTTGGTTAAATCTAACACATTACATTTAACTTATGTCATGTGTCATCCATCAAGATCGGAACTTGGGGAAAATGGAGAGAGAGGAAATGGAGAGGATCCTTCTCCCACTTACTCAAGTATCACCAAGAATTTCAAAATGCTCAACCAAAAATTAGGAGTGCGATAGCTAAAGTAAGCAGCACTAAACATTCAATT
Organism: Solanum aculeatissimum; assembly: GCA_038996855.1. Taxonomy (NCBI): domain Eukaryota; kingdom Viridiplantae; phylum Streptophyta; class Magnoliopsida; order Solanales; family Solanaceae; genus Solanum; species Solanum aculeatissimum. The sequence goes on along the minus strand of JBCEWC010016132.1, from coordinate 10,834 downwards.
CAATCTCAGAAGTCAATCTACACGAATGATTTTTCTTTGTTAAAGATAACTACTTCAATGCTATATAATCCGACTCCTCCCTCTTTTCTGTTGGGGCAGGTCAATAATTTGAAAGTCCTGGTATGATTCATAAAGGTCGTACAGAAGAAATACTAAGACTTATTTAGCTATAACAACAATTACTACTAGTACACCTCAATCCCAAACAAGTTATGTGAGGTTATATGATTCCTCAATATCCATTTTATTACCAACACAAATTTTATTATGATAAATTTAACACTAGCTGTTTCTCGTTGTGGGTTTCAGGTTCAAATCCTAGCAGAGGCAAAACTAGTAGGTGACTTCTTTTTCATCTATTCAAACCTTGACAAGCATTAGTACCCAATACTTGTGCTAGGAGAAGGTAACTGGTAAACAACAGCATACCCAATGTTAACCCCATAAGTGGGGTGTAGGGAGAAGGGAGGGAAGAGTGCACGGCTGTACGCAATCTTACCCTTACCTTGTAGAGGAGGAAGAGTTAGAGAGGTTGTCTCCAATAGACTCTCAGCTCAAGCAAAGTATCTCAAAGCAGTTCGAAAAAGAGAACATGAAAATGAAAGCAGTAACAACAGTGAAATAAGGCGCTACGGAAAGCAGTACAAGTGGTTTACGGCCTCTAAGTTGTTTTGGCACATAAAACACTCGTTCACCACTGGAGTGTCTCTTTTTCTCAGGTTGTCCTGGGTTAAGATGTTATTATCAAGGGCTGCCCAAAGGGAACCTTTTGTTCGGATCTTTTCGTTGATTTTAATCAATTTACAGCTTGCTTGTTGGCTGTCGTTCTTTTTTTTCCTTTTGTGCTACTTTACTGGATTCTTTTTTGAGATCCTTTCCATCGTGCATAGTACATACACATCATTAAAATTAGCAAACTGACAACTACCTCAACGAATACCCACCATTGCCAACCTTTTGCACCTCCTCACTGGGGCATCTAAGTTTCTTCTCTTAATATGCCCAAACCATCTCAATCTCGTTTTCCTCATCTTTTCAACCACTGGAGCCGCTTATACCTTGCATGAAATATCTTTATTCCTAATCTTATCTCTCCTAATGTGCCCACACATCCACCTCAACATCCTTATTTCCGCAACTTTAATCTTTTGAAAGTGAAATTCTTGACTGACCAACACTTCGCCTCATACAGCATAGTCGGCTTAACCAACACTTCATAGAATTTATCTTAAGTTTAGATGGTACCTTCTGATCACACAAGATACCAGAGACAAGCTTCAATTTCACTCATCCCACCCCAATACGATGTGTTTACATCATCATCGATCTCTCCATTACCTTAATTGAAAATCCAAGATACATGGAATATCCTCTCTTAGGGATGACCTATGCATCAAGTCTCACTTCCATGCTAACCTCTTGTGTTGCATCACTAAACTTGAACTCCAAGTATTCAGTCTTGGTCCTAGTCCTGCTCAGCCTGAACACTAGACTCTAGGGTTTGCCTCCAAATCTCCAGTCTAGTATTAACTCCACCTCGAGTCTCATCATTCGGTACTATATCATTGATGAATAACATACACCAAGGCACTTTACCTTGGAAATGCCGCATCAATCATCCTTCAATAAAACAAATAAGAATAGGCTAAGAGCAGCTCCCTAGTGCAAACCCATCATGACAAGAAAATATTCTGAGTCATCTCCCACTATCCTCAACCTGGTCTTCGCTCCAAGTCCTAAATCATCATAGTGTAAGATATAAGCACACCTCTAGCCTCTAAGCATCTTTGTAAAATCACCCTTAGAACTTTGTCACAAAGCCTTATCTAGGTCAGAGAACATCATATGTAAAATCCTTTTCCTTTTCTTATACTGCTCCACTGATCCTCTCACTAGGTGGATTACGTCTATAGTTAATCGCACCAGCATGAATCCAAATTGGTTGCCGAAAAAAGATACACCCCTCCTCACCCTCATATTCACCACCCTCTTCCACACTTTAATAGTGTGCCTCATCAGCTAGATACCTCTATAGTTGTTGCAATTCTGAACATCGCCTTAGTTCTTGTACAATGAAATCATCATACTCCCATCTCCATTCTGCAGACATCTTTGTGTCTTAAAAATGATATTAAACAACCTAGTCAATCACTCTAAACCTGCCTGCCTATTCTCTTCCAAAACTCTTGCAAAATCTCATTTGGCCCAACCGCTCTTCCCTGCTCATCTTACAAATAGCAACCTTAATCTCTTCAATACCCAAAATCATATCATCTCTCTAAGTGCTCTAACGCTCTAGCACAATGTCTCTATCCTCTTCTTCGTACAAGAAAATATAGAAATATGTATGTCATTGTTGTCTAATGAGTGTCTGCTCCACCGAAACTTAGCTTTCCTCATGTTTGATGCACTTGGTACAGGTCTCGGGCCTTCGTCTCCCTCCTTGCTAGCCTGTACGACTTCCTATCTCCTCTTTTGTTCCCTGGTTTACAAGGGTTCGAAAGTTGTCATTTTGTTGCCGTAACTGCCAACCTCGTCTCCTTCTTTGCCACTTTATACATTTCCCTTTTCTCTTGCTTATGCCCTCGTCCATGCTCTCCACTAACATCGCATAAGTCACCTACTCTTCATCCACTTTCCATCGGACTTCACCATTCCACCACCAATCCCGTGGATGTCCGCAAAGTTACTCCCCCACCCACCCACCCACCCACCCACACACACACAAAAAAAAAACCTCTCTTGCAGCTTCCTTAATGCAACTAGTTGTTCTATCCTGCATACTGCTCGCATCCCAACTGCTCCCCCAAATAGTCAAGGCTCTCACCAAGCTGATGTAGACACCAAGTTATCAAAAGAAAAAAGTAACAAATTTTACTAAGATTACTACTACTAATCAATCCCGGACTAGCGTGAATGGGTATACGAATCCATAAATATGAATGCCCTTCATTCGGACACATTCTTTTATACTGTCAATACAAACTAAAGCTCCTAGTAAACACCAGTTCTCATGTAGCTCGATCAGCATGATAAAGACCGCCTAACCATATAACCAAAAAAACAAAAAATAAAAGAAAGTCCCAATTTAAAGAGTCTACAAAAGCATAAGAGTTAATAAAGCTCACAGCTTTAGAGCGAATCAGCCGTTCTTTATCAAGTTTCTCAAGAAGCCTATTTGCATCCGTAGCAAAAGCATGGGTGACATTTTTAGTTAACCGGTCTTCTAATTTAGCTCCCATTTGCACCAATTTCTGCTTCCATATCTGCAATAAAAAAAATACTAAGATTCAAACAATCAAGAAAAAAAAGGAAAAAACTGTGTTCATTGGGTTGAAACCTGTAGCCTCCGGGATTGAACTCCGGTTTCGATCAATAAGACAACCATACCAGAAAAAATTCCATCAGGATCAAACGGCGGAGATTTATCCTTCTTTGGCGCCATTACAGTCTTCTTCTTCTTCAAAGTTTCAGTTTTGATGTCTTCTGATAGACGCTACAAAAAGGAATGTTCCACTTATAAGTATTGCTAATAAAATATTATAAATGAAACTAAAATACTTGTTGAATTTAAAATCTCCATTAATTTTCATATTTCGCTAAGTGAACATTCCCCTTGTTTGGATGGTTATTAGCCGTGCCGTTCTATTCTATTGTATTGTTAGTTTAAGTATGATATTTGTTTTAATTATTATTTAAATTTTATTATATTGTATCGTTTAATTTTATTGTTAGGTAACAACAAAAAGAATACTATCGATTTGGTGTGGTTGCGTCATTACTTTAATATCTTCCTATCATTTTTTACTTTATTTATTTAATAATTTTACTTTATCATTTACCCTGTCTTTTCATAGAATCTACTATATACCCTCCAATTTATTGTAGATTTATTATTAAAATTATGGATGTATGACATTATGTAACGATAAAGAACAATACAATCTATCCAAACATTGTAGTCATTGGAACAATACAGTACGATACAATACAATATAACACGATATAATATATTATAAAATAATACATAACAGTTATCCAAAAGTGTAAAAAAAAACTAGTACATTCCTAATAAATTCACAATACTTCTACCATGTTGACAACGAATTATAATTTAAGAAACACATGCATTTTAATTAATTGAAGATTTAAAAATTTTAAGTTTGATATTAGACAAAAATTGTATAAATTTTTAGCCAAAAAGTATTCAATAGTTTTTTCTTAAAGTCGTTAAAAGTTTAACAATTAGACTTTTTTATTTCATCTTAAATGGCTACTATAGAGGACTAATTTTATAAAGAGTGTATTTTTATAATAAATATCATTATTGTTATAGGTAGAATGTTGTTGTAAAATATAACATGAAAAAAAAAAAATTGAAGAAAATTAAGTTATTTAAGTGAAATGTCGTTATAATAAATGATCATTATAGATGTATTTAAGTTAACCTATAGCACTTGTTATTGAATAAATCAATTTGGACATTTTGACTTTCAAGCCTACAAGGCACACAACAATTAACAACCTCAATTCAGCCAGTAATTTTCTCCTAAGATTACATAAATTTATACGATTAATAAGGATTGAGGTCACACTGCCGCTCATGCCATAGACTTAGATAGGATTACGAGATATTAATCTATTAAGATGTTCGAACATCCATAACACTAAATTTAATGCTCAATCTGAAATTCAAAAATTCTTAAAATAAAAGTCACATTTCATAACTCTTCGAAAAAGTCAATACTTTTCAAAAAAGTCACAATTCCTTGAAAAAATCACAACTTTTTGAAAAAGTCACAAATTTTCAATTAATCACTTTAGAAAAATCACAACCATTCGAAAAAGTTATAACTCTTTTAAAAAATCACAACCTTTTGGAAAAGTCATAACTATTCGAAAAAGTCACAATTTTTCGAAAAAAATCACAACCCTTCAAAAAAGTTACAACCATTCGTAAAAGTCACAACTCTTCAAAAATGTCACAGTTTTTTGAGAAAGTCATAACTCTTAGAAAAAGTCCCAACCTTTCGAAAAAGTCACAATCCTTCAATGTGAAAAAATATTTGCTTTCAATATAGTATAATATAATTAAATAAATATAAAATAAAGCATACAATATATACTAAATTGATTTTTAAATTAGGGGTATTATAGTAACCTCTTTAGAAAATTCACAACCCTTCGAAAAAGTCACAACTCTTATACATTATGAAACCATGACAAACCACCATCCAAACAAACTGTTAGGAAAAGTCACAACTCTTCGAAAAAGTTACAATCCATCCTTCGAAATAGTCACAAACCTTCGGAAAAGTCAAAACTTTTCGAAAAAGTCACAATCCTTCGAAAAAGTCATAACTCTTCAAAAAAAATTGCAACCCTTCGAAAAAGTCAAAACCCTTTGGAAAAGTCGAAACCCTTCGAAAAAGTCACAATCCTTCAGAAAAGTCACAACTCTTCAAAAAAGTCATAACCCTTCGAAAAGTCACAACTCTTCAAAAAAGTGACAACTCCTTGAAAAAATCACAACCTTTCAAAAAACTCACAAATCCTTGATGTGAAAAATTATTTGTTTTCAATATAATATAATAAAGTAAATATAATACAAAATATACTAAATTGATTTTTAAGTTCGGGGTATTATAGTTATTTAACATTCAAGTTTGGGGATTCAAGCACTATCGAAAAATTAATTATATCGAAAAATAATGGTATAATCCAAAAATATAATTGAAGATAATTAGGACTTTAGTAATATTAAATTAATAAAAGTTCTTGAGATATATTTATAATGCCAAATTTTCTATATAGAAAAAACTTAATAACTTTAGAGTATTTTATTAATCTTAATATTAAAATATATAACTTTAATTAAATTACTTATAACTGCGCAAAGCGGAGACTAATTACCTAGTGTAAAAATAAAACTTAAAAAGATAAATATGATAAATTGGTAATATCAAACCTACAGGGGCCTATTTGATATTCCTGAAAGTGAGACTACCCTGAACACAAATCTTATCTTCCCCAGTGCTGCAAACAATATTGCTAATACCTTAAACCCTTCAAAAACCCATAAAATCAATCCCATTTTCTCTACCCAATTCTTGATTTTAGCAAAAAGGGGGTAAAGCTGATGATTATACAGCACTCAATTTCCATTTGTAAACTATGGAGGTTGTCATCTCCACCAAACCTCTTCTTGTTCCGGCCTTCTGCTGCTTATCAACCACACTGTTGTCGGATTAGAGCATTTGGGTCTGCTGTTTCAGCCGCCAATGTTGCTGAAACAAATACAAATGAGACATTTTTTGCAGAAGCAAGTGTTTCTTGGACCTCTTTGGGTGTGTCAGAATCATTATCTCGTGCTTTATCTAGTAGTGGCCTTCATAGACCCTCTTTAATTCAGGTATTTCTAGAAAAATCTGTTAAATTTTGCATACTGTAAAAAATTGTTACTGAAGGTTGAATCTTTTTGGTTTCTTTGATTGAATATGAACTCCTTAAACTGTGTTATGCTGATAAGATCATATATATTGCATTACAGAGTAGGTATTTTCTGTTAAATTTTGCCCACTATAGAAAAGTGTGATTAAAGGTTGTATCTTTTTTTTTCTTGATTGAATATGAACTTGCTAAACTGTGTTATGGTGGTAATATCTAATATATTGCATTACAGAGTAGGTACCAGTCCTATATTATTCGGACTCTTCAAAAATGTCAATGAATGCGTGTCGGATACTCCAAAAGTTGTGTATTTTGGAGAGTTTGACACGGGTGCGGCAAGAATTTGGAGAGTCCGGAGCAACATAGGGTACCACTCTCTTCTTATTGTCTGTTGGTTTAGATTTCTTACATGATTTAATCTTTTTCTTTAAAACTAAATTAGTTTCTATGATAAGTGCCTAATTTGAATTAAGTGGGGGCTTGATAAGCCTGATAAACAATTTATGGTATTCAGGTCCAATTATTCAACAGTTTTGTTATTGTTAGACTGTTTTTACTCATCAAAGATTGCTATACTCTTCCTTTATTCAAGCTTGAGACCAGGTTGCTTTTGGAAGCTCACATAGGTGAAGTTTTTGTTTGACTGGTGCATAAACAATTAGCAAATAACCAACAAATTTTCAGTGCATGATTAACATTAACCAAGCTATCTAATAATTAGTAATACCAATTATCAAACTCACTTTCAGAATGTGAATCACTTATGTATTTTATCAGTATCACTCCTATAATCCCAATCAAACAGGCTATTTGGTTGAATGTGATGTTATTTGTGGATTTTGAATCACGTTATTATGGATTAAGAGGGAAGTGAAATCATGTTTGCAAATATGCACGTGGAGCTGATTTAGTGGTCTTCAATCTAGACTTTTAGTTCTGTGGGTAGGCTTGGCAGCAAATATGGACATGTTAGGAATTTTCACAGATGGGTCACAGTGGATTGAGTTAGCTAGGAGAAAGTCGTGTATAAACTCCATAACCCTCAAGTATCTCATTTGAATAGTTCAACTGTTCAAAGACCACGTAGCTAGACAAATCTGAATTATATTTAATACTGAAACTTCATGTTTACTTCTCTTTGTATTAGAGTTCTTACCCCTTATGTGTTCTTTGTTGCGGGGTCTGAAATTTGTCATGAAAACATATAAGTTCATTTCTAATGTATCATGTCATTTTCTTGCAGACACATTTCATCTTTTTGCATAAGAGCAGTGTCACGACTCACATGAATAACTTTTCTTGATGTAGTAAAGCACAAACCTCTCTCTCTTGAGTCAGAAGTGATCTTTTTCCCGCTTTGTTCCCTTGGTGACTCAAAGTTTCAACTTCTTGCAGAATATTCACCATGTGAAATTTTTAGCTTAGAGCACCATGAGATATCATTTTGGTTTATTGTCCGAGTATATCTTTCAATTATTGGTCGCAGTGTTAATCTTATAGTAATGATATATAATCTCAAATTCAGGCAACTTGTATACCAAGTATACTTTCAGGTGTTGATGTGGTGGTTGCTGCAGAGACCGGTAGTGGCAAGACTCATGGTTACCTAGTGCCATTGATTGATAAGCTATGCCAAATATCTGATAGTTCAGGGGCTATTGCTGGTCAGGATGTTGGGAAGCACAATCGTCTTTCTCTTGTTCTTTGCCCTAATGTTATGTTATGTGAGCAAGTGGTTCGAATGGCTAACAGTCTTTGCAATGATAGTGGTGCACCATTTCTCAGTATTGCAGCTGTTTGTGGCCGGCAGGTGAGCATTCTCACTGTGATTATTTATCCTTGTTTACCTGTGAACACTGATTCTTTCTTGCTGTGATTCATCGGAGTTTTTTGGAATGATAACGTTGCTATGAAATGTTTATTTTTCTTGTCCTCATAAACTTGCAATGTCTCTAACAAATGAGAAGTTTTAATATAGGTCTGGCCTGTAAAAGAACCAGATGTAATGGTGTCAACTCCGGCAGCACTTCTGAATTATCTCTATTCTATAGACCCAGAAAGGCGAAGACGTTCAGATTTTATACGTAGTGTTAAATATGTGGTAATATTTCTTGAATTTTTAAATCTCATAATGAGAAAGTGATTTCCCAATATTCATTCTTAGTTATTTTGGGCGGTTTGTAGGTTTTCGACGAGGCAGATATGCTGCTTTGTGGAAGTTTCCAGAACCAAGTGGTCCGACTTATTAATATGCTGCGTTTTGATGAGAAGCAGTTATCTCGTTCTAAAAATTCTGGAGCTGAGATGTCATCAACTTCAGACTTGGAAGAGTTTAGAGACCTAAAAGCAGATTATGGTGAAGACGAGGATGAAGATGAAGATGAGGATGAAGATGCTGAAGTTGGCGAAGATAAAACAAATCTAGAAGCAGATACCAAAGGGTTAAAGAGAAGGGATTGGCGAAGAGTGAGAAAAATATATGAGCGGAGCAAGCAGTACATTTTTGTTGCAGCTACCCTTCCTGAAAATGGGAAGAGAACTGCTGGAGGACTTTTGAAGCGGATGTTTCCTGATGCTAAATGGGTTAGTGGAAATTATCTTCATCAGCACAGCCCGAGGTGCCACTTTTTTCTATATTTCTTTAGTCCCATAATTAGTTTCTTTTCAATTAATTCCTTGGGGGAGCGGGGTAGAGCTGACAAAATTGGTAAAATTTTCAAGTATTCGTCTCGTTCCCCACTTAAAAACAGGTTGAATAAATGATTTACTAGGATCGGATAACATGTGGATCAATCAGTATAACTGATTATGGAAAATGGGTAGAAGTGTGCATATCCATATTATCCTTGCTTCACTGCAAATAATCCTGCTCGAACCCAGGGTGAACTCATTTTCATGTACTCCACCGGTGCTTCTCTTATCTGTGCACCGCAATGACTTCTCTGTTCATCAAGAATCATCTTTTTTTAATCTTTCATGCTTCTCATTTCTGATGGAAATTGCAACGCAGATCGAAATCTTCAAAAAAGTAGTATCTGAGTCACTTTGATGGAATCTAAATTTAAATCCCATCTCTAAGTTCCTATCTTGTCGATCCCATTTGTTTTTCCTTTTTCATTTTTGATTCTCAGTTTTAAAATTGAAAATAACGGATATCGTAGAATCTGAATTTTTAACATTTAAAGATTTCATATGGAATTTGACGAATTACTCATTTTTGTTTCAAATTGAATATTAGTTTTGAACGGAAACTGATAGGAAATTATGTTTAAGTATGTTGCTTTGTGTGCCAGTTAGGACCTTATTGATCAAAAAAATCCGACCTGTATTATCCATCATTCAATCTGTAATTTTTCCATATTAAATATGAGTGGGTTGGATTTTTATCCCCTTTTTTTATTGTCCAAGACATTTTCAACCCGCCCATATCAAATTTGACCTGCCCATTTGCCAACACTAGAAGGGGGTGGCAAGGATCAACTGTTTCGTCTAAATTTTATAGAAAGTCAGTAAGAGTTTGCACCAGATAAGTTGTGATATTCTTCAGTTCCCATTAACTTAACATTTTTACCAAGGAAATTATGTTGTCATTTGTGGATATTCAAGTTCTTGTTTTGGCGGTATCAGTACTTCAGTTCAATGGCTATCCTTAAAATAATTTTCCGAGGAGTATCTAAATGTTATGGCTTTTATCACCTCCCTGCTGCCACTTTAGGCTGGAACAGAAATGGATTGAAGTTTCAGTTGACACCCAAGTGGACACTCTCATAAATGCTGTGAAAAATGGGAATTCTGCGGCAGATAGTGGTCCTGGAGTGCTCCGAACGATGGTCTTTGCAAATACTGTTGAGGCTGTGGAAGCTATTGCTAATATCTTGACAGGGGCCGGAATTGAGTGTTTGCGCTACCATAGTGATAGCTCGTTGGAAGAGCGCACACAGAATTTACTTGATTTCCAGCAGAAAGGTGGTGTTTTGGTATGCACGGATGCTGCAGCACGTGGTATTGACATTCCAAATGTTTCACATGTTATTCAGGTTCGTTTTCTTTAGTGTATACATTTTTGCTTACCTCAATCACTTTCTGGTTGTTCTTTGATGCCTAATATTGTAGGTTAAATAATTAAAATATAACGACATCGTTTCTCTTTATGATTTTGTACCCAATACACACCTTATTGATGTCTCTATTCACTAAAGAATATTTCTGCACTTTACTGCATAGTGCATTGCTGGGTAGGGGTGTTCAAAAACCGAACCGACCGATAAACCGAACTGATAAAAATGTTATTGGGTTATTAGGTTATTGGGTTTTTAATGGTTTTCAAAAAAAAAATTATTGGGTTATCGGTTCGTTATCGGTTTTTACTATTGGGTTATTGGGT
>JBCEWC010016131.1:0-13303 GCA_038996855.1 Solanum aculeatissimum | reverse complement strand
TTATTATCACAAATAAACTGATTTGCAACAAATCAATTACCTTACATTGGGAATATCCTTGATTAATGGTTGATTAGTGTGAATCTTGAGATTTAAATAACCGATTGAGTTTTAGTTTCCTTATAAAATCCAACTGCCATATTTTCGCAAGTATCAACAAATGGTTGCTTATGTATCACGAATGCACCTTTTTTCATGGATTTTTGGTAATATTGGAAATGATAGGAACAAATTGAAATTTGTCTCTTACAGTATGAAATTTCTAAAATTTACCCTTAAATTTACTATATAAAAACATAATAATATGCTTATCTGTACTCATCACTATAATTTATAATATAGATTGCTAAAATTTCTTACATTTTTTTTAATTATTTAATCATTTAAGTTTGGAACAAAAGTAAGTGTTTTATTCTTTTTGGTTATTCATTTTTCCAACCTCATCGATCCAATGAATTACTTTGAAAGGTTGCTAGAAGGCTGCAAAGTTGGAATAATTTCAAAAACAACTCCAGTAGATGTAGTACGATCAACAATTTTATCGAGAGAATTCAAATCTGCTGCCAAATCAGATGAAATTTGGGGAAGCTTTTTGCCCCCTGATTATCAAGATATAGTTAATAGATCTGAGTTTCCTCCTGTTTGCAACACCAAAAAGGAGTTGTTTTTCAGTTTATGTGATTCTCCCATTCTCCTTGATGAAGGCAAACTGGTAAAATTCCATTTTGATGTGATTTATTTTATTTTACTTTTTAAAATTTTTAATATATATGTGTGTACATATCTAAATTATTTACAAGTATCTGCTAATTCTAATAGGAATAATAAGGATTTCAATTTTATAAATTAAATTTTTAAGGTTAATAACATTGAAATTTGTTATTTTTAATGTTGTAGGTTATAATTTATTGAATTCATCATATTTTCTACACAAATATACGTCCTCTGAAGTGAAAATCTTGAGTAAGATGAATCTTATATTAATATTTACATCTACTTGGTCCTCTACCAACTCATGTATTAAACGGTAACAGATAAAAATTTCAATGGAGAAAAAATACACGCATCAAACTAGGGTTTAAACTCGTAAGCTAAAGTAACCTTTGAACTCCTTTATTACTAAACTAAATTTTTTTTTTATATTGAGTGGATTCAACTATTCATATATAATTAAAAACAAGTTACTTAACCCTATTTAAGTCGCTGTAATTTTGAGCAAGGTTATTCAATTGAACTCTTTGCCTTCCTTTAGCTTTTCTCCTTGTACCAGATTATATTGATAGCTCAAGTAGGCGAAAAGAAATGATCAACTAGTATTTTTTATATTCACCAAAATTTGACATTTGATCTCTTATAATTTTCTATTCAATTCATTGATCTCCACACTTTTATCACACTTGATGTTAATTTTTGTACTTCTAATTTGTTGAGGAAGGGAGAAATACGAAGTACCAATCTTTATTCTATTTCACTCTCCAAAGTCTAGGTTATTCAAAAAATTGTACATGTAACCTTTGGGTGTTTGTAATCTATTCACTTCTATTGTATCATACTTTTTAAATTTTAAATACAATGCTTATATTAATTGTTATCTTATGTTGCTTATTCTATTTCAATTATCACAAGAAAATAATTGTTGTTATTGGTTCGCTCTTAAAGACTCTATTCTGCTGTTCTTATTAGCCATTAGACTTTCTCCACTATTTTTTTCTTTTATTTGGGATTGATGCACTTGAGACATAGGTCTGTCAAAAATAATCTCTCTACCTCAACAAGGTAGTGACAAGGTCTATGTACACTCAACCTTCCACGGACTCTACTTTGTGGGATCTCACTGGTATGTTGTTTGTTGTATTGATCGTTACTTCAATTTTATTATGTTATATATTAAATACAACATTCTAAATATATGAAAGTTCCATTTTCTATAATGAACAATTTGGTGTTGTTTTGTATCGTTACTATATTTTAATTTTCTTATTACTTTATAAAAATCCTATTTTATCAAAGTCAATACTTTTTTTATATAAGAACTCTACCACAAATTCTACTCTTCTTTATAATATTGTCGGTTTAATCTTCTATTGTTGACGTGTGATATAACATAATATATAAAATAATCTATCCAAATATTGTATTATTAATAGAATACAATATGATATATTATGAAACTATATTTGTGTAGAAACCATCCAAACAACTAAGTTGAAAAATGCTTTGGAATGAAAAAAAATACTAGGAAACACTTTCTCTGATCATATATAGTGTGAATTTAAATTAATCGAATTATAATACAATATAATGCATCTTGAATATTTTTTTTTCTATCTCAGTGTTTTTTTCTTGATAGTGGGAAGAAATATTTTATGATAGCACCAAGGCAGCTTATAATTTTGGAGAGTGAGTATTCATACTCATGGAAATGGAGTAAACACCCTGAATCAAGGTTCATCCCTTTTCATTTTCTTAATTTGATATATAACTTCATTGCTCTTTATTATGAATATTTTGTGCAATGCAGTAGATCTTAATTTCTCTCTTTTGCCCCATTTTAGCTCAAAGATTTTTTAGTTATTTGCTTGTGTTATTATTAAGATTGTCTCTTCATTTGTATTGATAAAATTTAAGTAATACATTTTATTAAATCATCTTTCTATAAATTATGAAGACAATGCACTCTTTAGCAAAAGACAAGACTATCGAATATAGGATAAGGAGTGAAGATTACGTGGGGTAAGGGTGCAGGGGGCAAAAGACTCAGTATCAAAGAAGTCGACAAGCCTACAAGAAGGCAAACCAAGATTTTAACAACCGATGAAGGGACAATTGCTATAAATTTGAAAATAAAGGACACTAAACCATAATTGTTGGTATAGAAAATCTTAAGGTACAATAAAAACTTATACTCACAACTAGCAAGATCAAGAAAACTTGGAGTTTTGAGACCTCTTATGTAGTTGAAGAAAAAATCAACAAAACCAGCTTGTTATCTATCACTTTGACAAACAAAAAGAGCTTCATTTGCAACTGTAAGTGAGAAATTAGTCGATTATAAAAATAATTGTATCATTGATTTGAGATTCTTCCATCACATGACCGGTGATGTGAAAAATCCAATCAACATAAGTGAGTATAAAGATGGTCAAGCAGTGATAACAAAAAATAATTCTAGAATGTCAATAACTTGTATTGGCAAGATGGTGTTTGAGTCTCATCATAGCTTGAGATAAGTGTAACTTCAAAATATCTACCATGTTTAGGATATAAAGAGCAAGTTATTATCTATGCCAGAACTAACATCTTTAGGCAACTATGTTGGGTTTGGGATGAATGATATAATGTTAAATAGAAACTTTAAAAATAAAACCTTTCCTATCATGGAGGTAAGATGATTAGATTCAATAGATGTTATGTTATCCAAGACATCTTATGTGTAAAAGAATCAGAGTACTATAACAATTAAACTATGCACGTCTTAGGCATTGAGCTACAACAAATTAAAATCATAATGCGATAGTTAAAATTTAAAAGTTTTTCCTAGTTTACAATTAGAGGAGACACTATATGTTATGAATGTAAAATATTAATAAACACAACAACTTTTCTGTGGAGATTCAAAGTAGCTAGACAAGAAGCCATTGGAGCGAGCACTCAAACATGTTTGAACCTTAATGTAACCTTCCACCAGTGGTTACTAATACATGAAAACATACATTGATGACTTCTCAAGGTACATGTCAATTTATTTCTTAAAAAAGCCTGAATTATTTAAAATGTTTAAAATGTTCCTACATACTATGGATAATGATAGTGAAAGAGGAATCAAAAGTCCTTGTATGTTTAATGGGAGACAATACATGTAATGTGAGTTCAATGACGACCTTAAAAGAAGGTGATAAGATGACAGCTGACCTGCCTAAATATGTTATAACAAAATGGAGTAGCAAAAATAAAAAAAATACATGCATGATAGAGATATGAAGAAATATGTTGACTATATGCATGTACAAACAAGGTTTTGCACAAAATACGTGGAAGGTTGTTTTCTACATCACTATCAGTCTTGTCATGATCCACATCTATATATATCCCAATTGAGATATGGTACTTGGAACCATAAATAATCCCAAACTACCCTTGATAAAACATATTTAGTCATATTATGAGAAAATTTAAGTGGAAGATGAAACATATGCCTAATAAGTCTCACTAAAGAAATCAAAATGTCCATGAATGACTAAACAACTAGTATCTAAAATAAGCCTTTATTATAAAGAATGGAGAAATAAGTTTTGTTGGGATTTGGCCCTCGACTACCTCAAATCAAATAAAGAATCTATGTAAAGGCTACTCTAATAACTAATCTATGAAGTCATCGAATGAGGAAGACTCACCAACTGTTACTGGAACTTCTTCAACCTTACCACCTACGAAGATAGGATGAGCCCTTAAATCTAAATCATAAAAGGATATAACATAGAGGAATATTTTCAATCAATCTGTAGAATGTATTGAGTATGTCAGAAACACTAAACATACTGCAAACTCTTATGATCCATGAAGATATCAACATGCACACTCTAAAGGTAATGATGCAAGATTTTCAAGGTAAGCATCACTACAACAAACTCCAGGCCATGAGCGGGGTAATTCTTCTCATGAACCTTAAGTTGCCTAGAATCATAAGCAATGACCATATCATTCCATATCAAAATACAATCAATGCCAACTCTAAAAGCATCACAATAAACTACAAAGCCATTTGTACCCTCTGGCAAAATTAAAATAAGAGCAGAAGTCAATAGAGCCTCAAGATCTAAAAAGCTCTTCACACAACTTTGGTACCACTGAAATTTTTCTTTATTTTGTGATTGTATAGTCTCTAGGGCTGAAATGAATAAGACCCCATCAACAAACCTCCTATAGTATCCAACTAAGATTTGAAAAGCTCAAAATGGAGGTTAGAGTAGTAGGCCAAATCTAGTTCTTTCCTACCTCAATCTACCCAAAGACCCTCAACAAAAATTCATTCTTTCAGAAAGCAAAAAATAATTATCAATCCATGATGGAGTAAAAATAATTCTATAGTGCCTAGCATGTTTTTTTTCACTACGAGAGTAAATCAAGATTTTATCTCAGAACATACTAACAAACATGATGCGGTACTGCTTGAACATTCTATTCATAAGATCCGTAATACTTGTAGGAGCATTGATTAGTCAAAATGATATATCAAGAAACTCATAATGACCATTCTGAGTTTGGAAATCTATTTTTGGAATGTTACACTATGTATCTTTAAACTGATGGTACTCAAAGTTGAAATCTATTATAGAGAAAGAAGTTGCTCCCTAAATTGGTTGAAAAAAACTTTTAATTCTAGGAAAGGAGTACTTATTATCAATTGTGACCTTATTCAACCAGCGGCAATAAATACACGATTTGATAGAACCATATTTTTTATGCACAAAAAGGACTAGGGCACCTGTGGGAAACACTAGTTATAATAAATCCCTTATCTAGGAAGCCTTTCAACTTTTCTTTCAACTCTTTTAACTAGCATGGGGCCATTATATATAGAGTAATAGATTTAGGCTATGTATCAGGAAGAGTTCCTATCCTAAAGTCTATATCCATATTAGGAGAACTCTGAGAAGACTGTCAGTAAAGATTTCTAGAAACATACATTCTATAGAGACTAGTTGAAGAGATAGGAGTTTTTAGGTTAGAACCCTTAACCCTAAATAGATGATAGAGATAACCCTTGGAGATCATCCTTTTGACTTTAAACAAAGAGATAAAATGACCCTTAGCTATAGTAGAACTATCCTTACACTTTAAGATAGGTTCATTAGAAAATTGAAACTCTATAATTTTTGTTCTACAGTACACTAGGGCATAACAAGAGTGTAACTAGTCCATGCCCAAAATAACATCAAAATTTATCATATATTTTTCTACGAAATCAATTTTCCTATCATTATCAAGGATTAAGACAACAAAAATTTTATAAATTCATTTAGCCATGATTGACTCCCTAACTTGAGTAGAGACAAAAAAGGTTATGAAAGTTAGTTTAGAATTGAAATCAAATTTATCATCAACACAAGAAGTCATAAAGGATAAGGTAGCTCCAAGATACAATAAAGCATGAATATCAATGGAGAAAACTTTTATCATACCAGGAATAACATTAGGAGAGTTCTTCTATCCCAGTGAGATGACAAGACAGAGATGCATTACACTAGAAGTAGAACCCTTCTGAGTTATCCTGCCTGCAGAAGTAGCTAACTTACTGAACTGAGTTCTATTATCTCCATTTTCCAATTTGACAGATGGGAAATACCTAGTATACGACCTACCTGATCACATCTGTAACACTCATCCCTACCATAAAGTCACTTACCAGGGAAGTTCTTATAACAATTGCGGCAAACAAGATAAGGCGACTCCCCTTTAAAAAACTACCCTAAGATTGAGTACCAACTTCCCTATCCCTTTGATCATTTTTAGGTTGGGGTGTTGTCCACTAGCTAAAGATAGAGCTGGTCAAGGTAACATCTTCTAACAAGATGATCGATTCTTATTATTGATCATTTGCTAGATGAACTTATGATTGGACTGGCTCTTTTGTTGTGAAACTCTTTATTATACTTCAAATTATCCTCTGTAACCTACTACACATATATCATTAGTCAGCCAATGTTCATATCCCCAGTCAACATTGCTAAGACTACCTTTTTTGTTCGAAAGACAAGAAAGTCTAGAAACAAACAAACTTATTTTGTTCCTCCTAGTAGCCATCATCTCAGGAACATGTTAAGATAAATAAATGAATTTAAGGATGTACTCCTAAACACTCATAGAATCCTACATCAACTTAAGGAATTTTATATTCCTCTTCTCCCTTAGCTTCTAAGAAAAGAAACATCCTATAAAAAGCATCTTCAAAAATATCCCAAGCTCAAGGTGGTGAATTATCACCGTATATCTTCTTGCATAGCTCAAATCATATTCATGCAACATCCTTAAGTTGGTAAGAAGCAAGTTCAAACTCTATGTATCATCAACATGCATCACCTGAAATGTCTTTTGAACCTCATCAATAGAGCTTTCTAGATCCTTATTAAGCTTTGATCTTCTGAACTCAAATGGATTTAACTTACAAAACAAATCCTAAAAGTGTCTGGAATATTGTAATGGTATATAGGAGCTGCTCTTTGATGGTAGACCTAAGCTATCATGGCTAAGACAATATCTGGACAGCATTGCTAAACTCAAATTTGCAATATAAGCTTAAGAGGGTTGAACAACATCTAAATTTAGAACTCTTGGTTCAACTTGTTTAGGGGGAACATAGGGATTTTCCTTCTATATTGTGGGATGTCATACTATTTCTAATTTACATCGGATGATCAACAACTCTTCATATAAGTTTGATTTAAAACACATACAAAAACGAATTAGTAAAAGAAAATAGAGTTATCATATGACTAATAGAAAGTAAGAAGGGTAGTATTTCCTAAACATCTAGTAGCTTCCCCCTTATAAGTATGACACGCTTCACATGTAATGCCTCAAGTAGGTACCTTAGTTTTGGTTGGTACTTGAAAAACCATAACTATCCCCCAAGCAAAACACTTGGCCTGATCCCTCATTAGGGTAGTAAAATACTTAGCTTATAAATGAACAAGGACAAACTTTCCTTATCTTTAATACTCTATGGGAATAACCAATGAGGGATCTCCCAAACACTTTTTAAGTATTGTGATGAGAAACACTAGATGGATAGCTACTAACTCTGGGAGTAACTCCAACTCATAGACTACATTGCTAACTCTGTTCATGTCTGATATGGACTAATATACCTGGGACTCACTTTTTTTGCTTCCCAAACCTCATAACCCTCTTTATAGGTGACACCTTCAAGTATACACAATTATTCTCCTCAAACTCTGTCATGACCGAATAATCTAAGTGTGATGACATTCACCTAACCCACCAAGGTGAGTCAGCCCAAAACCTAACAACTTTACAATATCAATAAAAGCAGAAGAAATTATAATACAACCATCCCAAGAATTGGTGTCACATGTACAAGCCTCTAAGTATAGAATACTCAAATAAAATATAGGTCATACTGTCTATTTCTCAAATAGAATAAAATATAATAGTAGAATCTCCGAAGGAACAAGCAGCTATCTCTCGATAGATCCAAAGCTCGATCAAATATAATCAGAAATCTACCAATGTGGACCAGGCTCACAACCTACAAAAAATATAGAAGGGGTGAGCACAAAAAAATAGGGTACTCAGTGAAATGGAACTAACCTAAAGTAAAGCAATGAAAAACACAAGTAATCCATAAATCCCAACCACAATCCGCCGACTACAACCCTACACTCAGAAAAGTCCCAGCACAATATAATATACAGATCACAATAATATAATTATACTCATCACCTATCATAATATCTCAATACACAAGTATGTAAATAGATCCAACACTTACTCAAATAAGTGATATAATAAGTATGCAATCTTATAAGCAATACCAAAGTAATATCAAAGCAAATATGATATGAGATAGAGAAGATTCCATGAAATATGAATAAATGCAATGCAATGTCACATAATCGTGATGCATGTCTATCCTATGTTACATATCCGCTGACCAATATATATATATATATATATATATATATGCATTAGAATAAAACCCATTGAGGTCTCACATAGACCATGTATCCTTGAGAAGTATCAGTAAAGACCTCGACCAATGCTCATTCGTCCAGAAGAGACCTCAGACCTAATATCAGCCAGCATATTATCTTGGCTCACCGACAAAAACCTTAGCTAAACACCACCCAATAGAGACATCGGCCACCAACCACGTGTTATGTAATTACTCATCTCTCATTCGTAGACATCACAAGTATCAATGCACATATAATAATAGATGCAATATGTGTGATAACAATTATATCATAGTATCAACATCATAATGATCTCAGTATCTCAATATCATCAATAGCTCTATATCTTTGGTGTCTCAACATCATCATAGTCTCAATATATCAATCACATCACAATATATGCACCATATCACTATCAATATAAAATGACCCACAAGATTACAAAGGTTACGAATCCATAATTAATTTACAAGTCAATATATCACCATACGAATAATTACTTAATTCTAAATCTTATGAACAAAGCCTGCAATGATACAATTAAATCCGCAAAGTACTCAATTCCTCACACATAGGAGCATACAAGGTTTATTCATAGTTAACAAAAGGTTTGTAGTTCACTTGCCTTAAATAAAGTCTTGTATCAAGTCAAATACACCACTTTTCTCCTTCCACGATAATTTAAATCACCACAATCTATTTAAATGTAGCATCACAATTACATAAATGACACTAAAATAAATCAATTTAAAAAAAAGGTAAAATGATCAAAATCACATATCAAAAAACATAGCCGAAATTTGAAAATTAAGGTATGAAAATATTTCTAAGGTGATAAGGAGTTCAATGGTGAAAACCGTTTCGAAAATAGAGCTAAGATGAGGGAGAAATCATCAATTAAAGTTTGAAAATTAAAGTCTAAAAATTACCAGTTTCCACCGTTAAAATAAAAAAATTATAAGTTAAACACACTAAATAATCAATGTAAATCAATGAAATAGGTTAGAAAATAGTTCTTGAATAGTTCCAGGGTAACGTGGAGACATGGGAGACTCAACACTCCGCGAATACGGACTGTTCATCTACAAACACAGAGTTATGGCTGATTGTACTTTGCGAACGCGGGCCCCAAGTCTATGAACATGGTGGTCAAGTGCCATCACACTCCGCAAATACGAAGAAGGATGCTAATTGCACCAGAAACAACCACACACCAGAAAACAAACAACATAAAAACTCACAAACTAGACTTTCAAAATTCATTCAGAATCCCATGAACACAAACCAACCATGAGACCCTATTGAAAATGATGATCTGAACTCAACGGAACTGTCAAAATTCAAATTCGGAATCTCCTTAGTCCCAAACCTGAGAAAGATCATTTAAACTAGTTTCAAACTCAAAATATTTTCAAAAGATCTAAAAATTATAACGAAGCCATTTCTATTTTTACCATCCGAAACTATTAAAACTGACAGAATTTTGATAAGAGCTCCCGAACATGAAATGTTGACCAAAGTCAAATCTATGATCTAAAATAAACTAGAAATGTAACTTTGTATCCAAAATCTTCATTGTAACTCTGAATTCAATTTTGCAAGTTCTCCTAGACCAGATTTGACATTCTGGAACTAATTGAATTAACAGAATTAGATTTTGATGCTCAAAACTCAAAATAATCTTATAACTTGAAATTCTCAACTTTAAACCTTTGAAAACTGTTTCTTTTGCAAAACTCAAGCTTTTTACAAGATTTTAAAAATCTAACTTTTAGACTCAACCAAAAATAATCCAAGGAAACGTTTTGAAAGGGAAAAATAGTAATTAGGTCAAAATACCAAAAATGATCTTCGAGGTCATTACAAACTCCAACTCTCTGCTCCTCACATCAGTATAGGATTTCTATCAGGTTTTTGCGCTCTTTAATGTCCCTTAAATAAGTTTCACCTTCTCCATGGATTGATACACCATGTTTGGTCCAATTAATTCAACTTTACCGACCTAGAACCAACAAAGCAACAGTCTACAACTCCACCCGTATAAAGCTTCATTGGGAGCTATCTAATTACTAGCATGAAAGCAATGATTATATGCAAACTCAAAGATTAGGTAAGTGATCATCCCAATTACATTTGAATTCAAGGACATAAGCCCTCAGTATGTCCTCCAAGGTTTGAATTATGTGCTCTGCTTGGCCATTTTTCTATGGGTTGAAAGTTGTACTAAGATTTACCTTTAAACCCAGTCATTTCTGAAAAGACTTCCAAAACTAGGATGTGAATTGAGTTCCTCTATCTACGACGATAGATAATGGAACTCCATGAAACCTAAAAATCTCCCAAATATACAATCTGGCATAATCTTCTACAATGTCAGCCGTCTTAATTGCCAAGAAGTGAGATTATTTTGTCATCTTGTCCACAATCACCCAAATCAAGTCATGTTGTTTACAGGACCTCAAAAGTCTTGTAATGAAATTCATGTTGATCATCTCCCACTTCTACCATGGAATCTCTATATTATGTGCCAATGCACATGGACTTTGATGTTAACCTATTGAGAATTCAGACACTTAAAAATGAAGTCAACAATGTTTGTTTTCATCCCACTCCACTAATATTCTTCCTGTAAGTCATGGTATATCTTATTGGAATAAGGATAAAGGGAGTATTTGGAGCTATGAGCTTCTGCCATAATCCTATCTAGAACATCATCAATATTGGGGGCACATAACCTATTTTTCTACCTCAAAACTTCATCTTCTCCTTCTGAATAAAACATAACCTTCTGTCTATGCACATTATGCTTCAACTGACATAAAATAAGATCATGGTCTTGCTTTTACTTCACCTTCACCATAAGAGATGATGCAAGCCTATTCTGAATAATAACTCATGTTTTCTCAGAATATAAGTTGAACTCCTAATCGGGCAAGTCTATGAACTTTTTTAGCCAGTTCCTTCTCCTCCTCCTTAACATTAGCAGTGCTCCCCATAAACTACTTTCTATGAGTATTAACAACCATATTAGCTTTATCTGGGTGGTCGAGAATGCTTATATCATAATTCTTAAGCAGCTCTAGCCATCCCCTCTACCTCAGATAAAGCTTTTTCGAATTGAACACATTTTGTTTTGTCATATCACATTCATTTTCCTTCAATTCTATTTGAATTCTAGTTGGATGAATAGAAAGACTTTAGGTCAATCTAGTACCAATATATTTCTTTGTTCCATACTATTCTATTAAACTAATTGAGTTGTTGTTCATATTGCAAGCACTTTTTATTAGTAGAGATATCCATATGCACTTAATACCAATAATGGCACCAAACTTTTAATGCAAACACCACAACTTCCAACTCAAGATCATGAGTGGGATAGTTTCTCTTATGAACCTTAATTTGTTTGGAAGCTTATGCTATACCATTTACCTTTTACATCAACACATAACCTAATACAACTCGGGACGCATCATAATACATCACAAAAACCTCTGTCCCATCATACAGGGTAAAGAATGGAGTGGTGGCCAGTCTATCCTTAAATTCATGAAAACTACTCTCACAAGCATCAGACCATTAGAAGTTTTTGTTCTTATGAGTAAGCCTCGTCAATGGTTATAATATAGATGAGAACCCCTTTACCGAATCTCTAATAATAGCTGGCAAAACCCAAGAAACTTCTTATATCTATCAGAGATATGGGTCTGATCCAATTCTACACCATCTCAATCTTTTGGGTATCAACTAAAATACTCTCTCCAGGTATAATATGGCCTAGGAAAGCCACTGATGCCATCTAGATTTCATATTTTGAGAATTTTGCATACAACTCTCTATCCTTAATAGTCTAAAGAATAATCCTGAGATAATTGACATATTTCTCTTCACATCTAAAGTAGACCACGATATTGTCTATAAACACAATTGCAAACATATCCAGATACGATTTGAACACTTAATTCATGAGCTCCACGATTGTAGGTGGGTATGTCAATTTGAAAGATTTGACCATGAACTCAAAATGGCCATAAGTAGTCTGAAAAACTCTCTTTAAAATATCACATTGTCTCACCTATAATTGATGGTATCAATATCTTAGGTTTATCTTTGTAAAATGAGTGGCACCCTGAAGTTGGTCAAACTAATCATCTATCCTTGGGAGAGGATATTTGTTTTTATGATGACTTTATTCAAATGCCTAAAATTAATACCCACTCTAAAAGGAGACATATGTTTTTTTACATGAATAGGAATAGAGCGCCCCAAGGCGAGACACTCAACCTACTTGTCACGACCTGGATAGGGGGCCTAGATGTGACATGGCGAAGGAGAACTCGAAATTCCTTAATCAAGCCATCATAGCATCATTACACTCATCATCGGTTTGGGAGCGCGAAAAATAAACACATAACATATAAATTCAAGGGAATTGGGGACTTGGGATTCAAACTATAGGGACATCTTCGGGTATGGGATAACATGAGTTCACGTAACATATAACAATAATCCCTAAGGGAAACAAAAAAAGAGAATTCAACTATGGGGGCACACCGGGATTATGGGACTTACCACATAAGCACATAGTCATTCAAATCCCCAACATT
>JBCEWC010016130.1:0-13303 GCA_038996855.1 Solanum aculeatissimum | reverse complement strand
ATAAGGGATTTTTAGTAATTTCAGAAAAAATTGATATATATTGAGATTATGCATGTAAAGTATGGGATTTCTATAATTTGCACTTTTTTTATTTGTGTTCCATTTGTAATTTTTTTTATTTGTTAGTATTGTTTATATTTTAGGAGCATTCCATAAAATTTTATTATTATCTTATCATACCAAATTATTGAAAAAGTTATATTTTATTAATATTTTTTTATTAATCAAATCAAAAATCAAACTGTTCAGAATTAAAAATTGATAAAAGAAATATTTTATAAATTTAATTATTGATTAAGTATATTTAAAAATTAAAAATTAATAAATCTAACCAAATAATAGATAAAATTAAATTGGATGGATTGATGTAGTGAGTAAGCGACAGGAAGTAATGATTGAGCTAATGATATATATAGGTGTAGGCCTATAAATGCTGCTACTTTTTGTTTTATGGTCCTAACTTCCTGGATGAGCTGGAGGTCTAGGCTGGTCGCCTTATGTAACATTGCAAGCTAAAATTACACCCGCAATAATACTAATTATTTATCCATATATATCGATCTATCTCTATTATATTAAAAATATGAATACCTTTAAAAATATTATTTGAACTTTTTATACTTTATTAAACTACTTTCCTTTAAATGAAATCGTATTTTTATTATTTTTTAAATTTCTTATTTATTTAGTTTCAAAATTAACTTTTGAATTAGAATTTTTTTATATTTAGAATTCATTTTTGGTATAGGACTATCTGTGTAAATAATTAGTTAAAATTTTGATTATCAAATATTTTGTTAATAAAAAATTAAAAGTATGTAATATAACAAATTTTAAAAATAATAATAAAATTATGTTGGAAACATTAAACTACTCTTCTTATATTTAAAAATCGTTTGTTACATTAAATTGTAATCAGTTAATTATTTAACTTCTAATTATTCAACTCTAAATTATTATTTTATATATTAAAAAACTATTAACATATTTATATTATAAGCAATTGAATTAATTTTTTCATCTTTATCATCTCATAATAAACTAAACTATTGCATCACATTAACAGTATTTATTTAATTTTATTTACATAAATATTATATTTATTTAATGACAAATATAATTTATATATAATTTTTAAAATAATGCGACACATACGTTCAAATCACTATGTACAAGTCAAATCCATGTAGTCCTCTGTAAAGATGATTTGATCGTGATTAATATTTTGGTGGACCTGTACGTTAATGTGAGGGAGGGAAAAAAAGATAATTTAAATTTGCTTTTGTCTCTAATTTACCAATTTGTCCTCTTGATTTTTTCTCTTTTATTGCTAAAGCAAAGGTTTCTATTGTAACAGTCCCTTTTACCTTCTATTTGTTTTAGCTATGATAGGCTAATTAATTATATATGTAAGTTAAAATTAAACGTCTAAATGAGAATTAAGGAGGCGTTTTGATTGCTTGTTTGAAAGGAAGTTATTTATGTATCAAAATTGGCATAGCTAATATTATATTTGGTAGATTTTTACTTTTTCGTAGGTTTGTATAAAATATAGAGGTGGCAAATGGGTGGATTAGATCGAATTTGGATGAATTGAATGTGGATTGAGCTAAAATGAATTGGATCGCAATCCATCCATATAAAATATGGGTAAATATGGATTTGGTCAAATATGGTTTGAGTAAAAATGACTTCAACCCACTTTAATATCTTAAGCCAAAAAAATTAAATCAAAGCTTGATTGTTAATGTTCAACCCCTATCACCTCAAACCTACTCCCAAATAATTACTTTTGAAAAAAATATTTTTTTCATTAAAAAAAAAATCTACTTCAATACCCTATCACCCACCCACTCCCACTCCACCCCCAACCCTAATCTAAATTTTTTCTACTTCAATACCAAAACTTAAATTTAAATTTTAAAAAAAAATATTTTTTTCAATCAAAACAAAATTCGCCCAACCTCCCCACTTCCATCCTACCTCCCCCGCCCCCCACACACATTTTCACCCTACCTCCCGTAAGGATGTGCAAAAATCAAACCGATCAATAAATCAAATCGAAAAAAATGTTATTGGTTTATTGTTATCGGGTTATTGAGTTAACGGTTTTTAAAAAAAAATTATTAATGATTTTTACAAAAAAGAAATTATTGAATTATCGGTTTGGTTTTTATTTTTAGTATTGGGTTATTGGGTAAACTGATAACTCATTAAGATTATAATAATTTACTACTTTATCCTTTCATAAATATTAATAATTTAACATCACTTGATACTAAATCGTTACTCGTAAATCATGTATTTGTTTGGTTTCCAATGTATAATTCTTCTGTTGGAACGTAAATTAGAATATGAGGTCAAATATTGCGTATTATTAAGTTTAGGTATTCAATTGATTTGTTTGTTTTACTGTATCTCATCATATTGCATCAAATAGTTAGAGAAGTCATATATTTATTTAATGAGTATTTTCTTATTGGGTAAATCGAAAATCGAACCGTTAAGAAACAAAAACTGATAAATTGGAAACTGATAAAAAATATCTTATTGGTTTGCTATTGGTTTAACATATTTAAAAATTGAAAACCGATAAACCGAACCCATAATATATAAAATTGAATCGAACCGACCGATCCACACCCCTAACGCCCCATTCCCTTACCCCCACTTCCGCCCCCAAATTTTTTTAAGAAAAATAAAAAAAAATGCACACAAAAAAAATTAGTGCAATTAAGAATTTATTATTATGAGTGGGGGATCAATGAGTCTATATGGGTATCCATATTTTATCCATTTTGACCATATTTGTATGATCTCTTAAAATAGATCAACTCATATTTGTCCAATTTGAAAATATGAGTGATCCATTAAAATAAATATGGGTTAAATGGACTTCTTTTACCTTATATGGGTTGACACTTAGCTATTACTACTTTATATATATTTTCACATAAATAAAATAGATATAAATTATGAGTTAATTTATATATGTATTATTCTATGTTGTGTTGAAGATGAAATTTACTTGTACAAAAATCAATAATACATGAATATAAATAGTGAATTGATAAATTTACCCTTTGTAGAGTTACGTTCTGGATGATATTATTGATGTTTATTGCTAAAGGCTCCATCTTCTCGATGTATTTCTCTCTCGAGATTGTAAAGGCATAATTGTAAGCAAATGCAGTATTTCATTTTAAAAATCTACCTATTGTGCATTTATTATTTTCTAACACAACAAATTGAACATTCAAAGAAATAATTTTTGAGAAAACAATTAAAATGGTCTTTAATGTATGGGTAATGCTTTATTTTGGTTCTTAATATATTTCACTTGATTGAAATGGTCATTAATGTATACCATTAATTTATCACAAGATTCCCCAAATGATATTATTACAAGACTCATATTATCACAATAACATGCAAAGTATCTTAAATCTCAAGATTTCATCTTAATTTACCAACAGAGTCACAATTTACTCCAATTCCAACATAACTGATAACATGTTTTCACCAAGATATTAACATAACAATCCAAATATTCATGAAACATCCTAAATTTTACAATCATCACATAAACATACCCAATATCTCAAATCCAGTCCAAAAAAGGTTAGTCGAACTTACCTCAATGCCGAAACCACACTCGAACCAAGCTTTCGATCAACCCAAGCCTCAAAACGATCACCCAATCAGCCAATCACTATCAAAAATAGATACTACGCGTCAAGAGATGAATTTTGATACCCATATTGCAAGAATTAGGCTTAATGGTTAAAATTAGGGCTAAAACAAAAGGTATTCCTATTAGTCATTTATCCTAATAAACCTAACAGATTTTATCTCCCCAAAAATGAAAAAATTAGTCGTGGACCCCACAGGCTTACAAATCCACGATTGTTATCTTTTTTGTTACCTCTGAAGAAAGAACTTTATAAAATCTAACACCATTTTCTCCAATAAAATTTAATATTTTGCCTTTCCCAAAATATTATTCACTGACCTAATAAAAAAATATGTTTTAAGCAACACAAAATAGTATATTTTGTTGAAAAAAGTAGAGCCAATGATGTAAGATTTCATGAAAAAAAAAATTGAAACTAACAAAAAAGACAACAATGGTAGATTTTGTAAGCTCGTGGAATCCATTACTAAATTTCTCATCTTTTTAGAGATAAACTCTGTTAGGCTTAAAGGTAAAGAACCAATAAGAATACCTTTTGTTATACATTAGAAACTATTTCAATCAAGTGAAATACATTAAAGATCAAAATGAAAACATTTGTCATACGTTGATGACCATTTCAATTAAGTGAAATCTATTAAGAATCAAAATAAAATATTTCCCATATTTTAAGGACCATTTAGATTTTTTGTATAACTAAATTTTTAAAAAGTAATCTTTATAATTATTAATATTTGTATAACTTTAACTAATAACGTAACCAAAATCTTTTTATTGGATGTCCCTAAAGGGACAATTGTAACCAAATTAACCCCCTAAAGAGTATACTTTTGGTGGTGGCTTTGCCGCCACTAAACTGAGTAACTGAAAAAGGTGTGAAGAAAGTTGGTAGAAGGGGTGCAGATTAATTAATAAATGTTGTTTAAAAGAGGGTTAACTTTATAGGGGGTGGCTCCAAAACCACACATTTTTTGGTTTTGATTCAGTAAAGCTGTCATCTTTTGCATGCTAAATGACTTTGGTTTGCCATATGTACTAGTACAAATACGTAGTATTATCAAGCCCATATTCATCTGTCGCTTTTACCTAACAGCACCATATTTACTGCCTTAATTAATTACCTCGATATTTGGAATGGAATACTATAAGTGGAGTTTGTAATTCTAGTACGATTTATTTTTACGTATTTACTATAATTTATATCTATGCTATATTAAAAGCGTGAAAATCCTTAGAAATGTTGTTTGAACTTTTTGTCTTTCGTTAAAAGACTTCAGTTTAGACAAAATCGTCTTTTTACCAATTTTCTTTAAATTATTATTTAATTATATTTATAATATTGACTTTTAAAATATATGGAAAGAAGTACAAAAATAATTAAGGACTTCTAGCCATGAAAAGATTTTTAAATCTTTCTTATTTGATATATTTATACTTCTTACTTATTTGAATCAAGAAAATTTCCTATAATTGCTAAGGAAAATTCTAATTTACCATGAGTTCTAATTAATTATATATGACCTATGTAAATAAATAATTTATCAAATTAGTGAATTAATTTTTCTTTCTAATGTTTGTTATAAAAAAAGGTACATATTTTGGTCACGCGCAAAGCGCGTACAGTATGACTAGTAATAATAAATATTCAATAATGTTTATTCAATTTAAAAAATTAATAAAATATTTACTTATTTATATTCATTTTACCTTATAAGAGATAATCTTTTTCGTTTACTTTTACTTGTTATTTATTCCTAAAATAGATTTTCATTTTTACTTATTATTTTTGACATATCAAGAAAAGATCATTATGTTTTCATATTTTACTCTTAACATTAAATATTATTTTTCAAAATCTAATACTAAACATTAATTAATTAGGATAGTGTGGTGAAAACATATGTCAATAATTATTTTCTTAATAAGTGTGCTAATCAAACAATGACGAGTAAAAATGAATAGACGGAATAGTATTTAATACTCCCTCTGTTCATCTTTACTTGACCCCTATTGACTTGACGCAGAGATTAAGAAATAGTAAATGATAGGGTAATTTTACCAAATCACTCTTTGAATATAATTAATACTACCTTTGTCCCATATTATATGGGCACTTACTAAATTAGGATAAAATTAATTATTTTTTCCCATTTTACCCTCACCATTAATTAGTATATGAATGATTTTTTCTAACTTAATTTAATGTACGTTGATATAAATAAAGGGTAATATGGTAAAGTTCACTAGTGCATTAATGATTTTTTAATAATCGTGTAAAATGAAAAGTGTCCATAAAATATGGGACAGAGGGAGTACAATGTATTGAAAAATATAATAGGGAAATAATTATAATTAATGACAAGGGTAAATTAGGAACTAAGTGGAATTATCTATTGATTTCATAAACTGGACAAATATTGTTGAACATCCTAAAATAATATTGGGGTCAAATAAATATGAACGAAGAAAATATCAAATAGATTTTAGAAAGCATTAAAATTAATATATTCAAAGAGTGATATAATAACATTATTCTTATTATTTATTATTTTTTAAGAAATGTGACACGTCATGAAATATTACTGTTGAAGAGAGGGAGTAATATATATTCCATCAATTTTATTTCACTTGGTTCTTATTAATTTGATCACCTGTTAAGAAAATTTTAATTAAAAATATATTTAATAATATTTTAAAAATCATCTAGTATTAATGTTATATAATTATTTAATATTAAAGATATGATGAAGAAAAAATTTAAAAAAATTGTTTACTTTATTAATATAAATAAGTAAAATTCAATGTCTATTTTAAAAAATTGGAGTCAAAGTAAAATATAATGTGAGTGATACTAATTACTAAGAAATTAATGAACGTGATGTTTGACGTAGCAAGTGTGAATATTTCTTGTAGTCAAAAGATTTGACTTTGACTTTGTATACGTGTCCTTCCATACCCGTATAGTCGTTGGAGCTATCAATATGAACTACATTTATCTATAGACTTTTTAGTTCAAACTAAATAAACTTGATGAATTATGGGGCTTTTTCAATATGGATTTGGTTGATTTATGGGTTAAATTTAAAAAAATATTAAAAATAATAAGAGTCCAAACTCAAAGTTCATTTAAAAATTTTAAATATTAAAATTTAGATATAAATTATACTTTAATAATATATAACAATAGCATTAATATCATGTAATATTGTCTTGTTGCATTTATTTTAATATTTTTAAATTATAATTTAATTTAAAATTTTATTAAAAAAATATACTTGTTAAAATATGAATTGACCTGGCAAGACCCACAATCTATGTACTAATGAGTTGGACTAGTTATTTTATGATCCAAAAAAAATGAATCAATCCATCAAATTTTAAAAATTATATAAACTAATCCGAATAAAATGAATCAACCCATATCGACAACTCTAATACTAATATTGCAGGGACCAATATTGCATTTCCCATAATTGCATGTCTCGGATTTATGTAAAGTTTTCTTTTATCTCAACAAATAAAAAAGAATAAAATAAATAATTGGACTCCACAAAAAATACCAAACATCAGAATAAAAATAAAAATATACACATTGCATTTATTGAGCATTATTTATTTAGCCATGCGAAAAAAAAAATCAGCAAATTACTTCCATTAATCCATATTAAGTAAGTAATTAGTTTATGATACAGTCACATTTTTTAAAGGATATTTTTCAATATTATCTTTTTTATTATTTTAAATTTTTTTCTAAAAATGTAAGAAAGTAAAAATATCATTAAAAGAAGAATAAATAGAAAGTAAAAATATCATTAAATGAAGAATAAATATGAAAAAAATTTAATAATATTTTTAAATTTTGAATAATTATTTATCTTAAATAAGGTGGGGTAGGGTAGTGTTATTCATTGTCAAATTATATTTTCAAAGCATAGTTAAAATGTGCATTTTAAAAACAAGCACTCAATAAGTGCATTTTTAAAAGATTTACAAGTCAATACTCGGATAGTATTTTTTTCTATCTCATTTTGTGTGGCTTCTTTTTCTTTTTAATTCACTCTAAAGAAAAATTATTTTACTATATTAAAAGTAATCAGATAAAATAATGCTACATACGTCGAAGAAAGTAAAAAGGATGATCGAAAAGTAATAAAGTGTTTTAACTAATGTTATTGTATCTTTTACACAATCAATGTCATTTAATTTTGTACAACATGTTATCGCTTAAATTTTCTAAATTATTGATTTCAATTAATTATGTATTACTACTATTTATATTTTAGATGATTTGATAACATACAAAAGTTGTTTATTAAGGAAAAAAGTAAGACCACATAGTTTTTCCAAAAAATAAAATAAAAATCATACACCCTTTCTTTCAATATGTTTTTATTTAAATTTTGTCAAGTGTGTTTTTAAAAGAATGTCTTTCTTTCTTTCTAACTTTCTTTTGTGTATTCAAAATAAGAAAATTAAATTATATTTTGACATATTCTATATTACTACTTATATATAAGCAATTAATTGTGGAGCTTTCGATCTTATTTTAGTAGTTTTCGATTGTTCTGTCTACTTCAATTGATTACTTCTTCTCCATTATTATGTGAGGTCAATAAAATTATTTTATGAATTTTTTAATTTATTTTTTCTAAGGTATTTAGTATTGACATGTCTGCTTCGGCTGATTCCTTATATTTCTTCAATTATTTTAATTATGATTTTATAATATTATCTCTAATAAATCATTTTTCCAACTGTTTCAATTATGATTTTACTATATCATCCTAATAAATTATTTTACGCATAAAAACGTTAAAATTAGGACAAAATAAAAAATAAAATAAAATTAAGTCTTACTTTTTTAAGCTGGACAAATAAAACTGAATAATTATTTTAATAATCTTTTAATGATTATATTTGTTTTAAAAAGAAAATACTTTTAAAAATATAATAGTATAATTAAATCGAGAAGTTTATGTATGTTAATAAATAAAATTTTGATATACTCTCAAAATTTTATATGTGCAACATAAATTAGAACAAAATAGGTAACAAATAAAATGTTCTATAGATCTCGGTAATTAACAACTTAAATTTTTTTAAAATACATTAAAAAAACTATTAATATCACATAAATCGAGATAAAAAAATAATTTATAGCACGAACTTTCGTAACTAGTATATATATATATATATATATATATATACACACACATATATATGCAATTTAAAATTGTAAGATTTAAAGAAAAAAAATTACATTTTAAAATTTAATACTACGTCAAAATAAAAAAAAATAATTTAAAATGAATGAAATATTTGTTTTACAAGTGGTCAACGTAATCAATAGAGAAGAATAATTTTGGTGTAGAAGTAATGTGCTATAAGTGGTACTTGAATCGCAAAATAGTCTGATATGCATCCTTTAAAAAAAAGGGGAAAAGATAAAAAATGTGTTTGTAAGAAAGGATAAAAAATGTTATTTGTTTATATTTTGGGTAATTTATGTCTTTGTATTATAAAAGATGAGTCAAAATACCCTGATTTAAACAATACTAAAGGAAAATGGTCAAAAATGTCCTTGATTTATATTTTGATAAAAAAATGCCCTTGTCAATGATATTTTCGTCAAAAAATGTCCTTATTGTTATCAAATGAGTCAAAAATGTTCTTCTAAATTAATGTATATATATATATTCTTTTTAAACATATTGTATTTCTAATAAAAATATTATTTTAAAGAATTCTTTTCTTATTTATTTTTTTAAATCACATTAACTAATTAAAATGTAAGAAAATAATTGCTTTCTTAATCTCATTTTATCAATTGAAATAGAACATCGTACCCATGTAGCAAATAATATATGTTATAAATATAAGATCATAGTAAATCCAACATTAATTTTTATTTAGATAACAATAAAAATAGTAATTATAATAAAGCAAAAAAAAATTAATTTTTTTTCTCGAATTGAAGTAGGATAAATATTTACTAATTAAAAAAAATACTGTAAGAAAAATCATGTGTTTAAAAATAAAATAAATAACAAATTTATTTGAAAATGGGCATTTTGGATCCATTAAATAACAATAAGGGAATTTTTGAACCAAAGTATTGACGATGAGGACATTTTTGGACCAAACTATAAATAAAGGGCATTTATAGTATCATCTTTTAATAAATTTTCTAATACACAATTAATTATAAAGATCCAATAATTGACAATGGTAGTAACTAATTACTCTATTCTTTAACACAATTATTTCACATTGAAACAAATAATCTCTTTATATCGAGTATGAATTTTCTTCCATAAAAATTTAAATGTATGGATCTTTTTTTATATAATATATAAACTTATGTGTCAAATTTTACATTTAAGAAAAAAACTAAATCTAAATTATGCTATTTTTTTAGATAATATGAAATTATGATTGGAGGTTGAAACAGAAGTTTATATTAAGTTGATGTTAGCAGCCGTAATTATTATTAGTAATAATGTAGTCACTCCATTTGATTAGAGAATGTGTTTGTCTATTTAATCCCAATCTCCTAGGACTCCAACATGTCCAGAAAATGGAAGCCTCATTAACAAACCCTTTAAAAAAATGTACTAGTATATCAATTTGATTAATTACTCAATCAATGTATTTACAAGATGCTTCTCTATCTACTATATTCCAATTTATAATTTATACCAACCCTTCTATTTAACTTATGGTGATTGTCATGTTAAAAAGAGGAAGAATTCTATCTTACCTATAATTAATTGACACAGTTGGACTTCTTTCCCACCATAAGGGTAATACATTTGACAAATGATGAAATTACACAAGTGATCAAGCAACATGATGATACGTGTTACTCCATCCGTCCATTTTTACTTGACTCCTATATTTAGGATGTCTAACAATATTTATCCACTTTATGAAATTAAGAAATAATTTTACATTTAGTTTCTAATTTACCCTTATCAAATTAATAGTTGACGAATAAAAATGGACGGAGAGAGTAAACTCAATTAGCTCTAGAAATGAGATATTGAATGTAGGATATTGAACACCCGATTTTTAATTATAGAAGATTTCGAGATCTTCGCCAATAGTTAGCCAATTAATTATAATAATGTGACTTTAATACGGCTTTAATGGGTGTTAAGAGGACATATTTTGTGGATCGTATCCCTAGGAAAATAGTCTAAAATAGGGCTTTATTTTCTTACGTAATGACATAAGAATAATATGAGATATATTTTTTTCCTACTAAAATATTTGTTTTCAAAGAATACCAACCAATTCCTCTAATTCATTTATTTTGTTAAAAACAAAAAATAGACAGTATTGATTTTTTAAGTGCAAAATTACAATTGAAGATTATAAACAAAAACAATAAAAGTGTTTCATCAAAAAGTATGAATGATAAAATTATCCAAAGTCATAGTGAGTTGTACTCCAAGTTGCTACTTTTTTATGCATATTTTTGAAGAATGGACTTTGTCTTTCATGTTTTTAAAATGTATGAAAATCATTGGACATGGTCGATTATCCCTCGGTTTAAATCGATCCTGTTGATTTCACAAATGCGACGAAGGAAAAATCTATCACGCGTCGAGAGGGTACTTTAGGTGTGGCAATCACTCAAAAATAATTTCTAGTTTCTAAGCAAATCACTTGACCTAATTATTTATTCAATTAACGGAATACTCAATAAAACCACAAGAAAGTACTCAAGTGGACGCTGAAGAAGGAGATTGAAAATACCCTTTTAGTTAAAAAAAATTTGAAAAAACAAGTAAAAATCATTCAAGCCAAACTCTCAAAGTTTTAAAACGGAGAAAATGCTTAAAATGTGTGATCAGGACCTGAAATTAAACCAGACCTCTGATGTCGCGAAAACGACACCAGCAAAAAGTGCAAGTTTCGCTAAAGCGAAGCCTGGTCGCTTTAGTGACCAGACCCTCACTGAAGTGAAGCTTGCTACAGCACCAAAACTCAGCAAATATTAAACAATTCAAAAACTCAAAATGAACCCTCGAAATTCATTTAGAATCTCGTACACACAAGCCATATATGCAATCCTACTAAATTCAACATTCCAAACTCAATGAAATCGTCGAAAATCGAATATGGGGTCTCCTTGACTAAGAATCTGATTAGGCACAACTAAACTATCTTAGGGTGGTTGAAATACCGAAACTCTATCGAAACACTAAAAAATTAGGGCGAAACTCATTTTGGCACTAAAATCATGTTCTAGAACAAACAGAACCATCAACAATCCCATCTGAGCACCAAAACTCAAAATGTCGACCAAAGTCAAACATAAGATAAATTAGAACTCAATTTCCAACTCTGGACCTAAAATCGACATAACAACTCCAAATCTGATTTCGATAACTCTCCTAAATAAATTTCCACATTCCGAAACTGATGGAATCGATAGAATTCCATTCTGAAACTCGAATCTCTGGATGACTCAAAATTTCAAAATTAGGCAACCTAAACCTTCAAAAAATTCAATCTTTAGCAAAATCTCAATTTTTTTACATGACTTGGGGCCACTATCAGCAGGGGTGAAATGTTTTTTTTTAATTAAAAATGTCAAAAATGACCTTTAGGGTCATTACATAAAAACAAGAAAAAAATCGAGCCTTGATCTATGATCAAGATTCTACAGGTTGTATACCAATTTTGTGGAACTAGGCATGACTTTAAATTTTTAAGGCTTGGATTGGGTTGTGGACCTTTGTACGAGTCTATCCTATCAATTCGTTAATAAGATATTGAGGCTATGTTTTTTAACTTACAAATATATATGAAACCTAACTATGGTTCATAACAAGTACTACAAATTATGAAACGAATAATTGAATAAACAATTGTTCAATTAATCATATCATATCTAAACGCATGGTTAATAATATATTCTTACACTATTTGCTAAACCCCGTATAGTAGTCATTAGCTATCAAAAAAATAAAAAAATATATCTCAACTTAAAAATAAGTTATTCAATCAACAAGACTCTTGTCATTGATTCTACATAGAAAATAACTACTACTTACCAACTATATTATATATTTCACCGTTTTTATTTCAAGCTATCTCTTTACAATCTAATCATTTAATCAATTCAACTTAGGAGGCATAAAGATTTTCCAACTGACCCCTTCCATGGTTAACAAAAAATGTTGTTGGTGAATTAGAAAAAAAATTTGACTTGTTGTTAGAAAGAAGTTAGAATAAGATGTTGTTAAGGAAACTGGTGTGGCAACGATATTTTTCTATAGTATCTTTGTGATAAGACAAAAATAGAATTATAATGCTAGGTGAAAATCTATTGTATAAATATTTGGACCATAATTGACAAACAAATGAGAAGAATATATTTGAATGGGTGGAAGGGAGGAGAATTATAAGGGGTCGTTTGGTACAAAAATGAATGACGTATGGATTAGTAATGCAGAGATTAGTAATGCATGGATTAGTAATGCAGGGATTAATAATACAGGGATTAATAATGCAGAGATTATTTTTTATCAAGTGTTTGGTTCATTGTTTCCCATCTAATCTTGTGCTTGGTTTAAAACTCTACAAAAAATTTCTTTC
>JBCEWC010016129.1:0-13304 GCA_038996855.1 Solanum aculeatissimum | reverse complement strand
CCCATGACTACCAAATTTCAACCACGACTAGTATAACGTCATAAGATATCAACCATAAGGAGTTTAGGAAATTTTCGAGTTGTTACAACTTGCTACTCTTGTTGACATACATATCCACTTTCCATAACCCTTATGATCTAGCATCTTCTATTTTTGTCTACTAACACTTAATTTTTAAGTTTACAAATACCTAACTGAAGAAAATTTAGACTATAATGGGAGACTTATCATTATCTATACCCAACCTTCTTCGACCCAACTCTTACGGGTGATAAAGAATGTTTACATCAGCCTACCCTACATTGACAACTCAAATATACTATTTAGGCATCCATTTCAAATCATAAATTTAAAATATCATATAACTATATACTATCTCAGATACACATCTTAGTCATTTTTCTTATCTAACGACTTAACCTCAATTTATTACTTTCATCTATGGGTCACATACACCATATTTATGATATCACACTTTTCTCAAGTCAACATATTAATTTCTCACTTATTTTATGGTAAGCCTACTAGAAAAGACCTCAAAACTACATTGTCTCTCTCATACTGCTATCCCTTTTCTTCCACAATGCTCTTTTGAAATTTGAGCCTAAGGTCTAGTACTAAACATGTACATCCACATTCCTCACATACTATACTAAGTCTAAACTATTAGATAAAGTTAAGAAATATTAAACCACTAAATCTCATGATATAAAATCAACTTTTATCTTACAATCTATCAAGCATAGACTATTGTCATACTCCTTTTCATAAGCTAAGTAATATCTACTATCTATTATACCTTCTCACCTTGCTAATCTCATAACTTTATAAATTTCATATGCCTCTTCTTTCAAAATAATGAACTTAGTGTAGATCTATCACCTTATACTCTCTATTGTTTTCTTTAATACCTATTGTCACGATCCAAAATTGGGTGTGATTACACTTGTATTTAGCCCATGAGGCAAGTTAACCTAAACAGGAAATAACAAAATGATGTAAAAGGTAAAGCAAAAATACAGTCTTAATATGAAAGTATAAACATTAAAGAAGGGTATTGAAATCTAAAAATTGATCCAAGACTGGTATCACATGTACAAGCCACTACTTAAACTAAAATGAAGAAAAAATAGTACAAATCTAAATGTCATGGTACTCGAATAGAACATAACATGAGGTAAAGGAGCCTTGAGAGTCCGCTAAAAGACAATCGGCTAACTCTCGAGAGTCCAGAAGCTCGGCCCAACAATGAGAGTACTAGATCAGGAGGTATCGGGCTTAATACCTACACAAGTGTAGAATCAAGGACCAGTACCCAACAATACGGTACCCAGTAAAATGTATTCTAAGCCTAAGTAAAGCAATGAAGAACACGAGTACTCCTACCATCTCAACCACATACCTTTGAAACTACAACTCTACATGTAGAAAAACCAGTACACAGAAGCATTCATTTACAATTAAATAATTAGTAAAGTGTAGGATGATACAATGCAATATCAAATAATTGTGATGCATGTATGTCCTATGATACACATCTGATAATCAAATCAAGTCTCATGGGGTTCTCACATAGACCATGTATCTATCGAAAGAGTTCTCAGCCATAATAATCCATCAAAAAAGACCTCAACCGTCGAAAGATACCTCGACAATATCCATGACCAGCAGAAACTTCTACCCCAAATATCAATATCTCAGTCAAGAACCACAATTGGTAGAGACCTCGATCCTAAATATCAATCTCTCTCTTATTGCATTTCCACAATCCAATGTAAATAAGAATATACAGAGAATGAGTGAATGAGATATGAAATACATAATATCATGCAAATATAGCTCACTAGATACAACAATATTCATCAATAATCAATTCACAACATGTACATAACTTTTCATATTTGAATTTCCATATTAACACATCAGTGATAATGCCTCATCTCATTCATAAACCATTTCACATAATTACACATTTAAACCAATTCATATTGTATCTCAATCACACAATTAGAAAGTACAAGGTTAAACACACTTAACCATATGTTAGAAATATACTTACCTTAGCCAAAAAAGCATGGTCAATCTAAATCCAGACCTTTCCTCTTCTAATTATACTCTAGCGCACCATAATTTAGTCAAAAATTGATTCACAATCACATTATAACATCAGAATCATATAATTCGAAAAGGAAGGTAAAATGATCCAATTCAATATAAAAAATCAAGGATAAAATAAATGAAAGCGTTCTTCGTGAAATTAAGAATCTATTGGTGATAACTATTTCAAAATAGAGTTTAAATGAGTTTAAAATCACTATTTTTGTTGAAAATTTGAGTTAATATAAAAATTTCAAAATTCTTCCATTGAACCCTCAAATTTTGATGTTAAAATCAAGAATTAACTCATAAAAAGTGAAGATATAAGTTAAAAATATCTTACCAAAGATTTTCTTAAGAAAATCCCTTCACAAATCGCCTATTGGAGCTTGAAAATGTTGCAAATGGTGAAAAGGGGCTAAGTCTCATCATTATTGAAACGACATTGTTGAGGGGTTTTAACTCTCCACGATAGTGAAGTTTAGGACTGTGAACGCGAAGGTCAAGTCAAAGTACCCTCCGCGAACGTGGGCAGTGCCCTCGCGAACGAGGAGGTCAATTGCTTGACCCTTTCTGATTGCGAACCTAGGGCCCGAATATGGTACATAGAAGGTTAAAGCTTCATGAATGTGGGAGTGGAGTCCGCGAATGTGAAGAAGGTCCATGACACCAGATATCAAATCATCAATTGACACAAAATCACAAAATAAATACTCAAAATTCGTTTAGAACTCTGTACACATAAACCATATATGCAATCCTACTAAATTTGACATTTTGAAGTCAATGGAATCATTAGAAATCGAATCTAATCTCCTTGTCCCAAAAACCAATAAAAGTCGCAACTAAACTTAGGCACTAGAAATACCAAAATGCTACTGGAATACCCAAAATTTATGGCAAAACTCATTTTGGCATTAAAATCATCTCCTAGAACAAGTGGAATAATAAAAAAATTAATCCAAGCACCCGAACTCAAAATATTGACCAAAGTTAAAACTAAGTCAAATTCTAACTTCGGACCTAAAATCCACATAACAACTCCAAATATGATTGTCACAACTTTCCTAGACCAATTTTAACTTT
This sequence comes from Solanum aculeatissimum, assembly GCA_038996855.1. Classification (NCBI taxonomy): domain Eukaryota; kingdom Viridiplantae; phylum Streptophyta; class Magnoliopsida; order Solanales; family Solanaceae; genus Solanum; species Solanum aculeatissimum. The sequence continues at coordinate 10,121 of JBCEWC010016129.1, read as the reverse complement.
TCAGAACAGGTGGAATCGACGAAATTCCATTTCAAGATCAAATCACCAAATAACCCAAAGATTTAAAATTAGGCAACTTAAGCTTTCAAAACTCAATTCTTTAGCAAAAATCTCACTTTTTACAATATTTGCAGAAATCATCTTTCAAAATCAATCAAATCTGACTTGGGGCAGCTATTGAGAGGGGTAAAATGATATTTTTTCTTAAAATATCAAAAATGACTTTCAGGGTCATTAGGCCTATACTTGATCTTTATTAATACATTGACACTTTAACATCAATATCTACTCCTTCCTTATTTGAGTGTACTCTATCTCATACTAACTAACAATTCTTCCTCTTACCTTCTAGTCATGAAAGCTAGACGATACTTACCACTCTTTAATCAAAACTCATAAGGGACTTGACTTATCACCACATTTCTTAGCTTATCACTACATGAATCTTAGCTACCTGCTTCAATCAGCTAGTATTCCCACTCTTCATGGTTTTAACATCTTTCTAGCTCTAGGATCATTCTACCACTTATCGTTTACAAAAGCCTCTAATCATTTTCTCTTGAGGGAGGGTACCACTAAATATTTAGAGGCATAAATTAACTTCCCTCTCAAGGATAATATCTGAAGAACGATTTGGAGAATAGAGTCTGGAAGTACATCACATGTTGTTCTAGCTCAAATGCACAATTCATATATAAGAGTATTTTATTTCAGATCGAGAGACTTAAGAACGCTAATCAACTCCTCTCAAGCCTGGTGTAGTCTCTTTACTTTTTAAATACTTTATGTTAAGGTAACTCATTGTGACATCTCTTAGATTTCATAACTCAATAAGCTTTAGAAAGTCCAATATCTAAAACTGATTCTGTATCAAATCAGTATCTACGAATCTCATCTAAGACTCGTAGAAGGTTCTACGAGGTATAGATGGGTGGCTCTTAGATTTCTCCCACACTTGGTGAAATTTGAACTCCTAAAATCCCTTGTACGAAGCCCTTGATGACCCATAAATTGTTTGATGACCCGTAGACGTGTTCGTATTTCCTAAAAAGAGGTGAATTTTTCTTAAGTGTTAGACGAGTCTATGAACAGGGTACATGACCTGTCGTTTGATTTATGATCCGTAGAAAGTGACTCATGGTTTTGATTCCATAGATCATAGTTTTTGAATCTCGAATCATAAATTGACAGGATGAGTTCGAAGATGGGTCTACGACCCATAGAAGGTGATCGTAGACCTAGGGTTAGTAATCCTAGAATTGGAATCCCAACCTACGAAAGGGTTATTTATGGCCCGTAGATTGGACTACAATCTATAAATGGGGATTCATGGTCCAGTTCGATAGTTTTAATGAAAGATAAGATTGTCTATTTCCATATTTTCCAAATATAATCCATGCCATTTTTTAATTAATTAAGACCCCTTAGCAGTATTCAAGGGGTATTTTCTCCTATAAAACATTTAGACTTTTGAGAGTAAGGATTGGAGAAGAGAAAGTTATGGTCCTAGGCATCTGACTATGACCTTCTGAGTTTTGATTGTTCTTCAATTTTTAGGTATGTAAGGCTAATTAAAATATGGATTAAGTTCTTCCATGTGCCCCATTAATGTGATTGATTGAATAACAAATGATTTGAGTCTTCCATGGATGTCTTCTTGAGAATTTTCCCTAAGTCCTAGAATATGTTTACATGATATTGAGTAATTGATGGTTTCTATGAATTTATTCTTGAATAAATAATTGAAGTTTGTTATTTCATAAATTCTAATTATATATTTTTTATGATTGAATATCTATGTCTAATGATTGAGTCTAGAGCCTTGAATTATGAATGCTTGAATGTAAATGAGAGACGAACATGACAACAGTCTTAGTAAAACTTGATAGTCCCTTGTATTTTCATAAGTTGAATCCAAATGATTGAATAAAATTGAATGTTGTCATAGGTGCATATCCAAACCACTTTTGAAAGATGTGATGGGATTGATAGATTGATTGATTGATTGATTGAAAGGTCTGATTATGTAGAACTGATGAATTGATAAGAATCCACATAAGACTTATTGATTAGATAAATTGAACTGATTTGGATAGAGTTTTATGAGCATTGAGCCTTGGAAGAAGTATTGAGCATCAAATTGAATAAGAATGAGTAACAACTTAAACTCAATAACTACATAACCAAATGTAGGTGAGAATTGAATCATAAATCGGATGAATTCCTTTTATATTGTCCCTTAAGTGGACTTGATTGATTAGCTTGAATCCATGATTGGTTGATTCATCCTTTACCCTGAAAAAGTGTTTGACAGTTATGGCATAATAATAAGCATGTTGTATGATTACTGGCTCATAAGTGATTGTTATTGAATAAGAGAAAATCTAAAATAGGCCTTGATAGTACTGTAATGATTGGATTGGATGGTAATATGATTGGTCTCTGTCTAAACCATATTCCTACTTTAACTTCTGATGTCCTGATTAAGTTTCATATCTTTCTAATTTGAGTATTTGAGGTGGTGTCATTCTACCTTGATGTATGTTTTATTCTGCCATATTGTATACTCGTACATTACACATACCGACGTCTATTTGGGCTTGCACATTTTCGTGATGCATAGACAAGTACTAGAGATCGTCAACATGTGCACCATTAAGGATTTGTTCATATTCATCTGATTGGTTACTCCTCCCCTACATTCAGAGGATACCACTTATGTCATTCTTGTTTTAAGTTTAGCCCTTTATTTTGCTTGGAGATAGTCATAAACTTGTCAATGACACTACTTAGACAATAGTTATAGAGGCTTCATAGACTAAATGGTGATTGATTGATTTAGATTTGATCATCTTGACTAGTTTCTTTCATATTGATCTTATGATTGGATTAAGTTTAATTTGTTGGTAATTGGCCATTATCTATTGAGTTATCAATTTATTACTCTTTGTGAAGTTATTTCTTGATTTGTAAGTCGTCTATTGTTGATTAGATTGATGATCAGGTCAAGTGATTTGCTTGAAAATCAAAAATAATTTTAGAGTATCGATCACATCTAGGGTATCCTCATGATCATGGAAGTCCTTTTATAACTAAATGAATGATCAGTGAAAGATTTTCTCACCTAAATGATGAATTTCTCATGTTATGAGGACAATTCTCAATTTTGAATCCTTAAGGTTCATGAGCTATTCTATGGATTTTATTGATGCTATTGAACTTAAAGCTTATGAATAATTACTTTAATGCATTATTATTATTTTATGGTATCTGATTATGCACCAAATGAGGCTTGGGGAGGGGATTCAACCTAAGAGATCCCTAGTAGAAGCCCCTAGTCTCATAACTATATGCCACCATAGGTTGTCTTATAGGTTAGGCTAGTGGATTCATATATAGCCCTAATGTTAATGAAAGAATGAATGTGCTATCACGGAGTTTACCTAGGCAAAGTAGCCTCTCATTTCTCAATATAGGAGTCACATTGAATTTCATATTATAGCTCGCATTGTCTTATCTTTGGTTAAAATCACTTCCCACATATGTTGATCCCATAAGATGCTTCTCATTGTCTTACTCATGGTTTTGAGGCATTGATCATTCACCTCTACCTATGACCTTACTCATTTATTATGATATGTATTCTGTTTAACTACTCATACCTATGACTTTATTTATTTATTACATTGCATGCCTACATAGTTAGTACATTCTAAGTACTAATGCATACTTTATGCCTATATTATCTCACAATGTAGGGACAAGCGACTATCTTCATCCTCTCCTCGTGGTTGATTTGGCTTGCTATTGAAGACATCATTGGTGAGTCCTCATGCTTCAAGGACAAACCTATTTCCATCTAGATTTATTTATGTTCAAAACTCAAAGTCTTTTATCTTGTATTTTCATTTGAGGGTGAGCTAAGAATATGTCTTAGCTCCCGCCTAGTCTATGATTAGAGGTATCGTTGGACATATATGTATGGATATATATTATTATACTACTCTTGCTAATGCCTTATGTTATACCCCTTAACCCCAAGTTCTTTAGTTTCCGCTTTATGATTTTATTCACTACCTATGAGCGCTTGAATAAATGGTGAGAGGCTTGTTTGATGTTCCCTTGAGATTCTCATTCGCCGTGTCACATCTAGGGTCTAGCTTGGATCGTGACATATTTATTCGGTGTTTCATATTTCAATGCTTAAGAAATTCTTGGGAGATCCTTCACTAGACGTTCTTGTTGAGAGTGTTAGGGTTAAGGATAGCTTCTCCTACGAGGAGATTCCGATCCAAATTATTCTTGATCGCCAAGTTTGCAAATAGAGGACCAAAGAGATTGCTTTGGTTAAAATTTTGTAGAGGAACTAATTTTTCAAACAAGCTACATGGAAATCCAAAGAGGGTATGAAAGCTAAGTACCTCCCCTTTGTTTGTGCCCTCTGATGATGATCTTAAAGGCAATTTCCCTCCTCCTGTCTTTGATATTAATGTTTTCTTTCAAATCAAATAATGATATATTGATTTCTTGAGTTGTATTTGTGCCTCGGATAAACCTATAGCTTAGCTATCATCCAAGGACGAATGATCCCAAAGAAAAGATAAGACTTGGACCAAGAATAAAGAAAAATTTTCAAAGTGTATTGTGGTGAACTAGGTCCAGATCGCGAACATGGACAGTAGTTTTGAAAAATTTATTTTAGTTTCTTAATCAGAAGAGTGCATGTCATATTCTCAACAAAGTTAGTTCAAGATTTACTCTATAAAATCTTTGAAAAAAATGAACTGTGAGGGAAAAAATCTGTATTGTGGACTTATGTATTCCCTTTGCCCCATTTTCAGTTTCAAGGGACGGGAATTTCGGTCTTTTCTTCATCCTTCCTGGACTTAAATCACGTCATTTTGGGACTAGAATTTATCTTATATCAGTACCAAACATCATTTTTCTTTTTAAAAAAATGACTAAAATCTTTTGGAAACGGAGATTAAAGAAAAGATAAGAAACTAGAATTCAAGAAATTCAAGTCAAATCTTCGACTTTCGTTGGTCCAATCTTCATTCTAGGTATGTAAATCTCATCCTCGTGTCATATCCATTTGTTTCACAACAAATTAAGTTATGAGTTGAGTTTAAGTCCTTTCTATTATTAATTTTTTGTGAAAAATACTTGAATTACATCAACTATCTCTTACTGAATCACAGTGCTATATTTTAATAGTTATATTGTTGAATTGAGTTTTGGAATTATGAAACCATATTGCATTTCCAAGAATCCTAGATAAGTCTTGAAATAAATTTGAGAATTAGTTAAGCTAGAAAAGCATCTAATATGGCAATTTTTAGCATGGGGTTGACTGGAAGTCATGAGCATGCATATGAACACTTTTAACAATCATTGTGAAGTTGAGTTTAGAAGTAAACTTATTTTTTACACAAGCATATAGTTGAAATCATATCCTTTACAGAGAAAAAGGTGAGTTAAGAAAAGTGAAAGCCGGCTTAAGTCTCAAAGAGGCTAAGTGCATATTCAAGTAAGTTCACTCTTATGTTATGAACATATTAATTATATTTTTGGAAATAGTATTGAGCATTGATTTGGGTAAGAGTAAATGACAACTCAAACTCATAGATAACGTAGTTAGTGTAGAATAGGATCGTAACAAACTTGTATGACTCCTCACTTGCCTTTGAGAAGGCCTATAAGATAGATGTATAAGTTAAGTTCGTCTTTTACCCTGGCAAGCTATGAAATGACTCTAGCAATGTGGGCAAGATGTTGTATCATCACAAAGTTCATAATGATGATTTTGAATAGAGAAACTTCTCAAGTTATAGTATTATATTTTCATACATTGAGTTGTATTTATTTATGCATTAAAACTGACACTTTAATATAGCTAAGTTGTTTCTAAGTTAAGTCCTTGAGTTGAATATCCTTTTATGAGTTCTTCTTTTGCCATTTTACATTCCCCTACATTCTATGTACTGACGTCATTTCAACCTGCATCATTTCATGATGAAGCATGGGTGATAGAGATCCTCAGCAGGTGCATCGATCGTTTAAGATTCATCTTCCTACTCAATTTGTGGTGAGCCTTTTTTGCAACCAGAGGAGCCTATGTCTTATTTTAATTTTTTTTAGTATTTTTTTTGGGGTAGCCGTGGGCCTTTTCTAGTACTTATTTCGGAGTTAGACTTTTTAAAGGCTTCATAGACTAGTTAAAAAGTATTTCAGTTTATTTCCTTCCGTTTATATTTGGAACAACACTAGATTGCTTGATCTCTATTAAGACTTTAGTTGTGTGATCTATTATGTTAAGTTATAGCCCATTCATATTGTTAGAGTCTTCCGTTGAGTAAGCTAGCCAAGCCAAGTGGTTAACTTAGGACTAGAAATGATATTTGAACGTTGATCATGTTCAAGGTGTAGGCTCGAGTAGGGCTGACAACTGAACCGAGAACTATCGGTACCGATCCGGTTCCATCCTGGTAGAGTACCGATTCTGATACCGGTCCGATAGAGTCCCAATATGTTTCGTGTTAGGGGTAACGGGAAGGGAGAGGTATTTTGTGCCGATAATTATCGGTTCCGTAATACCGATTCCGGTACAGTACCTGTCCGATAATTACTAGTAAATTTTTTTAAAAAATAAAAATTTAATTGGACCGTTGGGGTGGGGGCCACCTCCAATGGTTATTTGGTCTTTTGTTGAAAATATAGTCATTTTAAAATGGCTATTTCTGTTGTTTTTTTTTAATTGATTTTTTTTTTCAAAATTACATCCTAATTTTCAACTATAAATACTCCCACCCCCTTTATATTTTTTCCATCTAAATTCTCTCAAATTCTTAATTTCTTACTCAATTCTCTTTACTATCAAATTAATTAAAATATATTTATTATTTACTATTTATTCTCTCAATATTATTAATTAGTAAAACCTGAATATTATTTAGTTAATTAATTTGCTAATTTTGGTGAGCTATTTTGAAATTTAGAGCAAATTTTGGTGGATCAATTTCCAAATATTCAAGATTCAAGTTTCATCAATTTAGGTTTCTACGTCTGCTTTTACGCAGACGTTTTCCAAATATTCAAGATTCAAGTTTCATCAATTTAGGTTTCTACGTCTGCTTTTACGCAGACGTTTGATACATTCGTTTCAACTTACAAATTTTATCTTATTACTTATTAGTTTTTATTCTTTATTAGTTGAATAGTGAATACTTGAATTATTTATCTTTTGTGTATTCAAAATTTCATATAATATTTAATTTTATTACTTGTATTATTTTATTAACATGGATTCCGATAGAAAAGAAAAAGGAAAAAGTTTTTTTTGGTGAAATTGCTAAAGCTTTAACTGGTAAAAGTGGTAATTCTTCAAAATCTAAAACAAGACAACTGCCACTTAGAAACAATACGAAAGATTTTATACATGTTGACAATATTTGTTTTAATATTGATTCTAATACCCAGTTAGATCATGAATTTCTTAAAAATAGCTTTGGTAATTTTAATGAGGATTTAGATGAAAATGATAATGAAATTAATGAAGATGATGATATATTTAATGATGATGAAACTCAACCACCTTATATTGCTATTACTCCCCCGGCTCTGGCTCTCCCCGTATATCCATCAATATCTAGTAGGCCCAAGACGGAACGTGTTAAAAAATCTATTATTTGGTAATTTTTGACACAAAATGAAGATAAAACTAAAGCAATTTGTAATAAATGCAAACATGTTTTAAACCATAAAACTTCAGGAAAAGGGGGTGGGACGGGTCATTTGAAAAATCATTTGATGCATTGTTGTAAATTAGAATTTTTACAAGCTCAAGCTATAGCGGATGCCAAAAAACATGGAACTTCCCTTCCCGAATCATCCGTAGGAGTAGGATGTTCAAGCATGATTCAGTCACAATTAAACCCTTGTAATGTTTCCAGTCCCAGTACACATCACCCTTATAGTAGACAATGGGACCTAGAAGAACTTGCTAAGATGATTGTTGTTACTAGTTTGTCATTTAGTTTTGCTGAAAATCCGGGTTTTATTCATTATATTCAACTTGTTTATAATCCTTCGTATAATGATTTTTCAAGAAATACAATAAAAAAGCAGTTTTTGATTATCAAGGTCGACATGTACAGTATCTTCGTTGTTTATTTGCATATAATACTTGTACATTAGCAATTACTTCCGATATGGATCGTAGTATAACCGGTAATGATTATTTTACAATTACCAAACATTTGATTGATGAAAAAATGGAGTATGCAAAAAAGAATTTTAGGTTATAAAAGTTGTGAAATGCGTAAAATCGACTCTTATATAGCACAAACAATTCTTGATGTTCTAGAATTTTATGGGTTATCTACTAAAATAATTAGTGTAACTTTAGATAACACTTCTAACAATAAATGTGTTGTTGATTATTTAAAACTTGTTCTTAGTTCTATTTATGATGATGGTTTTCATATTAAATGTGTTGTACATATTTATAATTTAATTGTTAGAGACGGTGTATCATTATTTGAAAATGGTTGTAATAAAGTTGAAATTGCATGTCATTTTATTTTTAAATGTCAAATAAAATCTAGATGTAAGGAATTTAAAAATCGTTGAATTGAATGTAATCTTGTTGTTAGAAAAATTCCAAAAATTGTTGCTACTAGGTGAATTTTTTTATATGAAATGTTTGAAGTAGCTTATGAATATAGAAGACCTCTTACAATAGTTTGGAATGCCCATAATGCTGATATGGATTATCGACTTGATGAAAATGATTGGGCGGATATTAGAGAAATAATTGAATTTTTAAAAGTTTTTTATTTAGCTACAAAACAAATTTTTTATCTTTATTATCCAACTATTTGTTCTGTTTTATCAAATATTTGTGTTATTTCTAATAAATTTGCTTTGTTTAAAGATAATTCAAAATTTAAAGAATTGATTAAAAAAATAATTGGCAAATTAAAAAAAATAGTTTTTTTCAATTCCTCAAGTTCATTTATCTGCTTGTTTATTTAACCAAACATATAAAGAAATAGGTGCATCTCGAATGGTAGATAACATAAATTCAAATTTAGATATTGATGACGACGAAAATAATCAAATATAATTTGGCAGTAGTTAAAGCTAGCATTAAAATAAGAAAATATCGTTTTTCAATTATTACTTGCTGGGGCGGAGCGTAGACGAGCGAGCAGAGCCAAGGAAAGAGGGAAGCCCGTCATAGAGCAGTCGACTAGAAGTAGAAGACTGTTGGCCTGAGAGAAGGCGGCCTCTCTCGGGAAAGATGGCCCAATTTCTCTTCTTTCTTTTTGACTTCAGCTTTCTTTTTTTTCAGGGGTCCAGAAGGCTAAAAGATGGGGGAGAGGGAAGCCGAACCTGAAGCTAGGAAATTATTTGATTTATATAATTTTAATATAGAAGAAAATATATAATATCAAGAACCCGAACCATATAGGTGTAGATACGAGGACAACATTGATGACATCTTAGAAAATTATCTCGGACTTAGTTCTAACGAAAAGATGATTTTGATGAATATTTTAACCAGGGTACAGAAAGCATAAAGGATGCAGAGGGGAAGCTCTAACTTTTGGAATGGTGGAAGAATCCCGGTAAAACTTTTCCAAAACTTCAGCGGATAGTTCGTGATGTGCTAGCTATTCAAGCATCGTCGGTGACTTCGGAAGACGCTTTTAGTGCAACAAGATTTCAACTAGGAGACCATAGGCATTCACTAGCAGCGGATAGTTTAAAATTTTCAGTTTTATTCAAAGACGATCAATGTGGAGCAGAGGAATTTAGGGCGTCCAACTTTGCCGTCTCAATTTGAAGCCGATGTAGATAATATTTTATCGGAAGCAAGTGAAGACGGCATAGATTTTATGGAGGAACAAGCTCAAGAACCAATTCCCGAAAATGTAACAATAGAAATGTTAGAAATACTTAGACAAGATTTTGAATGTGGTATAAGATATTAGTATATTATGACCTAATTGAAACAGAACCCTTCCTAGAAGGTGACTATGTAAATTAGGTTCTTTTCTAATATTTATACAATATTACAATTTAAAGTAACATAATAAAATTATAGGTTATTCGCC
>JBCEWC010016128.1:0-13305 GCA_038996855.1 Solanum aculeatissimum | reverse complement strand
TGTCTTAAAGATTAGACTTGTTAGTCCAAGGACTTCAAAACAACAAGTCAAGCCTCATGGGCAAGATTTGACATTACTACATTAGTATTGATTTATGTGATGTTCTATAATTTTTGCCTCAAAGGCAAGACATAGGCAAAAAATTTCACAAGTAACGTCTCATGGACAAGATTTAAAAAAATAGAAATAGACAAAAAAAATAAAGAAAAAAAAGAAGAGAAAAAATAATTAAAAATAAAGAAAGAGAAAAAACTACAAGTTAAGGAAAAAGAAAAAGAAAAAGAATAAAGAAAAAAATAATTAAAAAAAAAATAAAATAAATAAATAAAAGTTTAAAAAAAAGAATAAAAAAACAAAGAAACAAAAGAAGAAAAATAATAACTAAAAGAAAAATAAAGAAAGAGAAAAATAAAAAAAATTGAGAGACAATTGAGCATAGAGAATTTTTTAAAAGATAGTTAAGGTGTAGAGGGGTAAAAATATTTTTAATTCAACTTAAAGTGAAAACATAGTACATTTTTGTAAAACTTCTCTTATGAAGGACAAAATATCAAGACCACCACATTGATCGGCATTCTATGAAAAAAAAAATTGACATTTGCATAACCAAAATAAGTTAAGCAAATTGTACATTTTAAAAGATTGTCACAACTTAGCCAATTAAACAAAGAGACCATTTTAATATTTCTTTGATTCCTTATTGTAATCCTCGAAAAAGCCCCAACTTAACAACCAGGTAGATGCTTCCTTTTTCCTTTAACCTTCCATCTCCCTTTTTTTTTATTTTTATATATATTAGATTAACAAATTTCTAATATTTATGTATACACGAACCATATATATCACAAAATTACCTTCATTTAATTGAACATACACACACATACTTATTGGACACTTGAACATTTTTTTTATATTTACTAGACAGAATATAAATCACAAAGTTGCTTTCATTAAATTGAATGTATACACATATTTTTATTAATATGTATTTGTATCTAAAATTGACTTGCTCAATATATGTTCTACAGTGGCGGAGTCAGTATTTTGGTCAATGATGTTCATACTTTTAGAACATGAGTGAATGATTTTTGTATCAAGGGTGTTCAAAATATCTATATTTAACCAATATATTAAAAAAAGTTTTCTAACGAAGGGTGTTCATTAGACCTCCCTTGGGTGAATGTAGTTCCGTCCCTGATGTTCTAAACTATATACGTTCTTATTATTTATATACATAAATAAAGATAATTCTATTCACATCGGTTCTTCACAACATGTATATCCAAATATATATCATTAGCCCTAATTTTATCAACCTATAAGCAAAAATCACACCAGAAATGTACCAACTCATGAAATGCTCAATTAAATACTATTTTGCCTGTAAGGCTTTTTGTCTTATTATTTATTTATTTATTGTAAAATATGGGAGAAAATATTCTTTATTCTTTAAAGAAGGAGAAGAGGCGTACATGCTGAGCTCCAAATATTTCATTCACGTGGCAAGAGGTTGCGTCTAATATTTAATATTCTTTTTATTTATTTATAATTATTAAAAATATTTTTTTTTTAATTTTACTTGTTCACTTAAGTATATTGAGAGAAAGATAATTCTTTTTCTTGTTTTATTTTTACATTAATTACTCCGTCTAAATTAAGTCATATACATGAAAAATCATACACTAACTAATATGGTATCAGAATCGGTCATATTAGTTGTTTAAGGGGAAATACCTTTTGTATACACTATTTATTTACCGTGAATAAGGAAAAGTAAACTAAGGGAAGTATTTCAAATTTGTTAGAGATAGGATTGGGCATTTGGTTCTTTAATTTTTGATTTTTTCAACTTTAGTTTGGTGTTTTTAAAATGGTATAAGATACTTAAAAACATGTTAAGTAGTAATGATGTGTGCACACTTTTGAGCTTAAAAGATTACATTTATTTTTATCAAAAACTTGTGCCTCCCACTGTTGCTCGAGGAAAACAAGCACAAAGAATGACAGACATCTATAAAAATATTTTTGGGTTCCTCTTGAAAAATAATATTTCAAGTTAACTATATAAATTGTAAATTTATTACTGCTTTGATTTATTTCATGAATGATTTAATTCTTTATTGAGTTTCATTTTTTGATTAAGGAAATGCCTATATATATACATATAATTTTAGTTTTTTTAATCTAATTTATATATAATTTTATAAAATAAAAGTTCAATTCTTTAATGCATCGTTTCGAGATCCCTATATCAAACATTGAATTGAAGTCAAACTTTTGAAAAAGAAAACATTAATATCAAATAAAAAACTGAAAAATAAAATTAATTCGATTTTTGAATTTTTTGATATCTATGTCTACCCAGCTAAATGCATCTTGTTGAAGCTCCAATTGAGAAAGTGAAAAATCACACGAGAATAAAGCTGCTGACAAAGCATATTTGTCTGCGCATCTAAAAGAAAATAGAAATGCTTTAGCACGCATCCATACGAAAGAGTAAAAAAGAGAATAAAAAAAGATGCTCACATGCACTTTAATTGAGTGGTACAAATTAATTAGTGGATTATTTACTTTGTACTACAACGTCCATTTCAACCTTTAATAATGTCTTCTCAGCTACTCTCTTTTCATTTTTTTTTCAAATTTAATGGCAAATTAAAATCAGACAAGTAAATTAAAAGCGATGAAATACTTTTCAATAGCGCAACTTGATATTTAAGGAACAAAAAGAACCCATGTACGTAGCGTAGCTGCCTGCAAATTAAAATAGCATTGAAGAATGAAGCATGATTCGTACCTCAAGCGTAGTGAGAAAAGAATATATATTTGGTTGGACCATTGCAACTTTCTACTTAGTTTATCTTATAACTCCCATTTATTTTTTTTATTCATTGTTCAATTGATATTTTTAACATATCAAGAAAAAAAAAATATAATATATTTTCCATGTCTAATTCTAAACATTTTTTTGACCAATCGTGTGAGGTTGGACAAATTCCAAACTTTATAACGAGAGGCAAATCACTATTTGGAGGAAACAAGTCTTGATTGTGCAGATAAATTTCTTATACAATATCCTTATTAAGTCCAAAATAATTGAAAATAATCACACACACACAAAAAAAAAAAAAAAAAAAAAAAGAAGAAATTGAATATCGTTTAATAACGCAGCCCTACTGGAAGGTGAGTAGAATAATAATAGAGAGGTTATAGGTGATGGCAAGCTGTTGTGTGATAGTGACTAATGGTTGTGCAAAGCAGCATGGACCAGCACTAGCTAAGAATTATCATCACGATATATATATGTAAATTTAAAACTAGCAGATTCAGAAAATTTAGGAGTAGATGCTGCAGTGCTTTTCATGCCTTGCACTAGTCTTAACAATTGTTTCTTCAATTCTTTAGCATGATATTTGGTATTGGTGAGCCAGAAAATGACCATTTTAAAAATAATTGAATAATTTTGGTTCTTTAAATTTGGCAAAAGAACAATTTTTGTCCCGTCATATGTTTACTGAACTTTGGGGGGAAACAAATTCATAAACATCAAGATAATCATATAAAATCATAAAATGTGGAACACAAAAAGTAACACTGGTACTAGACAGTAAAAAGATATTGAGAAAAAAAATAGAAGTAGAAGAAATTACATTTTAAGAAGTTGCATACTCTAGAAAAAAAAAATAAAAAAAATCTACACAACTATACCTCTATATGTAAGTATCCGCTATTTATTTTTAGTATTTGATGAACACAAACGTGTTACATATTTATGCAAAGGTGTTTGTAATACCGTACTGAAGACAGTAGAAAAAGACTTTTTATTATGTTATCCAGATGTCCCAAAGCAAGAAAGTAGCTATTGAATTTCAATCCTATGATTTGACTTGAATAGCTGATATCAAAGTAGCAAATATGATTTTAGCAAAAGCTGCTTACCCTATATATAGAATTGAAAAAATTATGCCTTTTTCTTAGAAAACCCTCCTCATCAACTAACAAGGATCAAACATCTAATTATAACTATATGAAAAAAATTTACTGTAAGCCGAGATAAGTAATAATTTAAAATATTTATAAGAAATGAGAAAACTTTAATCAGAAAAACTGTTTGACACCTTCATTATGAGACCGCGGGAGTAATTTTTAGCAAACTAAAACGACCAAATTCTTTAACACATACTTAAAAGGACTATCTTAAACCTATCCTCAAATGTTAGGGTACACTTTGTCATTTTGTCGTTGTCTCGCACTTCAATTTGTTTCATAATCTCTTTTATTTGTGTTCAGAGAATCTCCTTAATAAAACCAACAAATAACGTGAAACCCAATTCTTTTGTGATAATCTAAAATACATGAGGGCAGTGTAAGGTTAAAAAAGAGCAATAAAAGGTCCCGCTGGGTTTTGTCGCGTAACGGAAGCGGAGAAGCTTGCGCAACCACGATAGTGACATACGCTTGCCTTATGGCGGCACACACTCGCACTTGGCGACGCCAGACTTGGCTTTCCTCGCAATTTCCTTGTTTTGTCCTTGCCTACTCCAAACGAAACCATTTCTCACCTCTTTATCACAGTGGAGGAGCTAGTATTTTTGTCAAGGTATTTATACTTTTAGAACATGAGCGGGTGATTTTTATATCAACAGTGTTCAACAATTAATATATATTAAAATATATATATTTAATTTATATATTCAAAAAAAAAATCGAAAAAGAGTGTTCATCTGACCATCCTAACTTTGCCCCTCCTTTATTAGTGAGTCACTAATAGTGACACGTTAATTTCTTGTTTTGGCAAATCAAATCAAGTTTGGTTTTTCCAATGACACGCGACATATTATTGGAGGATGATGATTGATGAAGGCAAAAACACCAAGTTCCTTTCAAATAGGCTAATGCACGTAAAGTCACTCGCAGTCCAGATGAATTGACACTTCACTCATCTGGGAGGTTACTCCATCCTAAATCATAGCTTATGACTATATCAAAATTTATATTCTTTTAAAGAAGTATCTTCTGTTGGAATACTTTAAAGAAATTCATCCGAGATAATAAGTAAATTATTAGACAGGATTTAAATTCATAAGAATTAAAAAGGATGCTAATATTGTTCCATTGCAATAATCTTAATTTAAGAAGATAAGATCTTCTAAATCTTGATACTATTCTTAATCTATAATTTCTTCTCATAGATGGGCAGAAAAAAAAAGAGTGTAGTATCTAATTTAGAGATCAAATCCTTATATAACCTGTTAAGTACCTTTTCAGATTTAGTGGATACGATTTTTTCAATAAGTCTATAGTTTCAAATTATTTAATCCTAAGACTTAAAACTTTAATACTTTATTAGATCATACAATGAGCTACTTTAATAATAGCATATCTACATATAATATATTAATATGTGTCCATAAAATAGAAATTTCTAACATCTCGAATATTCAAAGATCAATGGAGATCAAATAAATCTCATGTCATGCGATAGGGAGAATATCTATTTCAATAATATCCTTCTTTCTTCAAATTTATTTCTCATATATTTAAAATTAGAAAAAAGTCTAAAATGCCCTTGAACTATTGAAAATGTTACAAAAATACCCTTTATTCACCTATTTGGCCTAAAATATCACTATCATCCATTTTTTGATCGAAAAATACTCATCATTAATCTTTTCGGCTCACTTATACCGTTGAAACTAACTACTCTTTTTTTTTCTTTTTCTTTTTAAATATTTATTATATTTCATTTTCTTATGGAATAAAATAAATTTCCATCTCTATTAGATTTCTTTCTATGATTTATCCAAATCGAAATAATGTATCTCTTTAAGGATCAAAGTGTTTTTTTAAAAAAGTGATCAAAGTGGTTTATTAAAATAACTAACCATTTTAGCTTTTTAAAAAAGATTTTTTTTAAAACATATATAAAGTTAATGAAAATATAAGTTTTTAATTTATCTAAAGAATAAGTTTTTGTTTTAATGTTATATTAAAAATAACGAAAAACTATTCAAATTTGATTAAATAATTTTTTTTTAAAGCTAAATCAGTTTTAATGAATCACTTTGATCCTTAATAGGTTAATTATTTTTTCTACATAAAATACAAGTTTGTGCAAATTTTTTTTAAAAATTCAAAATATATGTTGTTGTAACTTTAGATTTTTTAAGAGAGTTTTTTTAAAGATTTTTTCTCATAATTTATTAAATTCAAAAAATTATACCTTCTTCATAGCCCTAATTTTTTTTTTTAAAAAAAACTATTAATTTATTTTTTTAATCATATTTTTCACATATTTTGTCCAAATCAAAATAATATCTTTCTTTATAACCCTAAAACAAACTTTAAAAAAAAGATTTTTTTGAAAAGAAGAATTGAGGATGAAGATTTACTTTATTCCATAAGAAAATGAAACATAATAAATATTTTAAAAAGAAAAAAAAGATTTATTAGTTTCAGGGTTATAAGTGAGTCAAAAAAATGAATGAAGGACATTTTTTGACCCAAAGCTATATAACAGAGACATTTTAAGCCGAATAGGAGGATGAAGAAATTTTTTTGTATCATTTTCAATAGTTCAAGGATATTTTAAACCCTTCTTAGTTTAAAATTTGATGAAAATAAGATCATATTAATTAATTTTTTAAACATAATTGTATAACTATTGTGTTCAGTCAAACTTGTATAGATGAGCATATGTCTCACTAACATACTCGCTGAATTATCTTCTCAATCTTGCATCATACTCTCTATTTTCATGGACTTGTAAAATGGCTTGTTCCTAAACAGATGAATGGATTTCACAAAACAAAAAATTAATTTGAACCGCGTTACTGCTCATTCTTTTTAGTAAAAAGTAGTTTATTCTTTCCTAATTTACTAAAGTGAATAGATAAAAGAAAATTATTTTTCATATATTGGATCAGTAAAATTAAAAGGGATTACCTAGATATAGATTTGGCTTTATGTCGTATTTTAATTTTAGTTAAATTGACACTAGTTCAAAGGGGATTTTAAAAAAAGGAAAAGATTGAAAGCTTCCACTATAAAGATGGTCACTTCCTTACAAACCGAACCCACCGGTAACTTTTAACCGCAAAATCTTCTTCACCTGTTTCTCTCCTCTTTTATTTTCTTCTGTCTAACATAAATAAATGCCTCCGCACGATAATGAACAACACCAGCGATTACTGGATTCCAACGAGGAAGAATCAGCCTATGAATACTCCGACAAAGTCCTTATTATCGGAACCGACGAAGAACCCGACGATGAAGATTTCACCAAAGTTCCTCCTTTCTCATGGAAAAAGCTATGGGCTTTTACTGGGCCGGGTTTCTTGATGAGTATAGCCTTTTTGGATCCGGGAAATCTTGAAGGAGATCTTCAGGCAGGGGCCATCGCTGGGTATTCTCTGTTATGGCTACTCTTTTGGGCTACAGCTATGGGCTTACTTGTTCAGCTTTTAGCGGCTCGTTTGGGAGTGGCTACCTCTAGACATTTGGCTGAGCTGTGTAGGGATGAGTATCCTAAATGGGCTAGATTGCTTTTGTGGATCATGACTGAATTGGCTCTAATTGGGGCTGATATTCAAGAGGTTATTGGAAGTGCGATTGCTATAAAGATTTTGAGTCGGGGTTTCTTGCCTCTATGGTCTGGTGTCGTCATCACTGCTCTCGATTGGTATTTTCTATTTCTTCTCTCTTGTTGTCCTTTTTTTTTTTGAATTCATGCTCTGTTTTTCATGAATTATTATTCTTTTTGAAATTTGAAAGCTTTGATTTTGAACATATGCAGTATAATAGTTGTCCATCAGTCTCAATTTAAGTGTCTTCGTTTGGCTGGCACAAAGTTTGAATCTTAAAATTTGTTAGCTAGAATGTTGAATTGAAAAACTTACTAAATATGGAAAATTTGTGAGACCAAAAGGGAAAGTAAGATGGAGGAGTAATTTGTTTCAGCTTTCGATTAACAAATGACCTCTTCATGTTGCCTCTTTTCATTCCGTAACTTCTTGTTTATCCTTAAATATAATTAAATAGTTAAATACTGATGCACAATATATAGTGTTCAATTATTTTATTATGGTCCGTGAAATGGATAAATATGATTCCATAGCTGACCTAAATAGTTTGGATTGAATTATAGTTGAATGGTTGACCTTTTTAAAATAATTGTCTCTATCCAAGGTTGCATTCTGTACTATCAAGACTTGGAACCATGTCTCTTTGTGTTCCTTCAGTTCTTTTTCTTTTATTTAAAAACAGTTCACTTTTCCTTTGAACAAAGAAGCGCAATAACGATTCAGTCGACTGTTTTAATTGCCTATTGAGCTCAAGAACCGCCTTTCCAATCCTTTTCTTATGCAGCTTTGTGTTCTTATTTCTTGAGAACTATGGAGTGAGGAAGCTGGAAGCACTCTTTGCCTTCCTTATTGCAGTTATGGCGGTCTCATTTGCATGGATGTTTGGAGAGACTAAGCCTAATGGAGTTGAACTTCTTATTGGTGAGAAAATGCAGCACAAAAAATTAACTGCAATATTAATCTGTCTCTTTACAAGTGTCCAAATCATAACCATTTTTTATGCATGGCGCTGAATTCTCCTGATCAATTGTAACTGCAGGTGTGGTAGTTCCAAAACTGAGTTCCAAGACTATAAAGCAGGCAGTGGGAATTGTAGGGTGTGTTATCATGCCTCACAATGTGTTTCTACATTCTGCTTTAGTGCAGTCCAGAGATATTGACAACCGTAAGGTTGGCAGAGTTCAAGAAGCACTTAAATACTACTCCATAGAGTCGACAATTGCCTTGACAATTTCATTCATTATCAATCTGTTTGTTACAACAGTGTTTGCAAAGTCATTTTATGGTAGTGAAATAGCTAATAGCATTGGCCTAGAAAATGCCGGTCATTATCTTCAGGAAAAGTATGGTGGGGGTTCGCTCCCCATTCTTTATATCTGGGCTGTTGGATTGTTGGCTGCTGGACAGAGTAGTACTATAACTGGCACCTATGCTGGACAATTTATTATGGGAGGTTTTCTGCACTTGAGGTTGAAAAAATGGCAGAGAGCATTAATAACAAGAAGTTGTGCTATCCTCCCAACTCTGATCGTTGCTCTTGCTTTTGACACCTCTGAGAAATCATTAGATGTTCTCAACGAGTGGCTCAACGTTCTTCAGTGTGTCCAAATCCCTTTTGCCCTGATCCCCCTTCTTTCTCTTGTATCTAGAGAAGAAATCATGGGTATTTTCAAGATTGGCTCGACTATGAAGGTAAGTTCGTATCTTCAAGCGTTCTGCTCGAGTGAACTGATATTTTTGCAAGTCAGAATTGGATCTGTTTCTTATCCTTTTCCTCTTGAACTTGATATTTATCCACAAAAATAACAGTCATCAATTTACAACAGGTTGGAGGATCATAATATCTTAATCTTAAAGTTATCAAATTTAACTTATTTCGATACACCATATTGTATAATTATTCATAATGGATTTTCTTAAAAGATAAGGAATACTATTAATTTGAATGTGGACTATGGAGTGAAGTTAGAGGTGCCTTTTGTCCCACTCTTTGATGTATTCTTTAAAAGATGCATTTCCCCCCTGAAATTGCGATATTTTCAAGCTTTTTCCAGTTTGCATGAAATCCAAATAGTCTTGGACCTAGATAGAATCTTCTGGTATGTTTATTGAGAATTATGTGTCATTGTTAGATCTTAGGACTTGGAGCACCTTCTTTTTTCTGTTATTTGTTTTTGCTAACGTTGTCATTTGAGTGGGAACAAGTTATTCTTGGATTAATCATCCAGGATAAGGTATTCCACCATGTGTATCAAATAGCTTATCCCATCACTATGGCAAAAATGGTGGGATAAATAATCCAAGGACTACCTATACCTCCAACTAAACATGTGATAACATAATCCTACATTTTATCCTGGAATTATTATACCTTATACATCACACCAGACGACTCCTAATAGAGTATCAGCAAAGTACATTAAGATGTGGAAATTGTCTGATTCACATCATTTTAGATCTGGGAGATTAATTCTCCTACATTTTATTTTGTCTTGATTCGATTAAATGAATAATTTTCAAGGAGCTGCTATAGGCTTAGACTCGTAATTATGCAGATTGAAAGCCATGCTTGATAATTTTATCAGCTTTCAGAATAATAGATAAATATTAATATATGCCTGGCACATATCATACTCTCACATGTTTTGTTAGACATAATCGTCTGGGACTCTTATCGTCTCTTAGAATGAATATTTGTGTCAGGAGAACATAGTCTTTCCGTAATCCAACTTTGCATGCTTGATGGTTCTCATACTGCTTACATCCAATGTTTCTTCTGTTCATTTTAGGCGATATCATGGCTTGTGGCTGTGCTGGTTATGCTGATTAATGGCTATCTTTTGATGGACTCCTTATCTTCTGCGGTCAGTGGGGCGTTGTTTACATCTGTTGTGATTGCATTAACAGGTGCATACATTGCCTTTATTGTATACCTCATTTCACGGGGAATTACCTTCACCAACTGGTTTGTAAAAAACAAGAGTATCCCGAGCATAGATAATTGATATATGTTATTAGCAGAAAGCCAAAATCACGCTGTACCCTTTTAGCCGGAGCTTAAATATTTAGCCTTCTTACAAGCTAGGGCCATCCCCATTTCTTTCAGATAAGAAGTTAGTCTGAGAGTGTGATTGGCGCTCAATTGGGTATTTGTATATCATTGATCAATGGTTACTTCTTTTTTACCTTCTAACAAGAAAAAGAAAAGGGAAAGCTTGTACACTAGCCTTTTGGATTGGACTATGTTGTGTGTGTTTGGAGTTGCTGTGATTACGTCCCATGTTGTTGGGTATGCCTAACTGAGAAGCGAATGCTTTAGGAAAATTAGTTAGAGCTTGTAATAATTCCTTCTTATTAAATAGGCCAACACTTGTAGTAATATTAATCCAGCAGTTTTAGTTAGGAGTAAATTCTTTCCCTTCCTTTTGCTCAGGAATTTCTTTATTTTCTTGCACGGCTTTTGCACTTATTGTGCCCTGCTATATAATTTTGTATCAGCATGATGCTGGCATAAATTTGGTTTGCTAAATGACAGAAATTAAAAGTCAATCCGTTCCAAGGGCAAAACATGTAATTTTATGGTTAAATTCAGCCTACAAAATGTAATTCCTTCAATTGGGCCAAGAATCAGTTGTGGTCGTGTCTAAAGAAAATCTTTCTCAGGTAGCAATTTAGAATAGACCACAGTATATTTATCAGATCGAATTGAAATACCAAAAGCTTAGCTTAGCAGTAAGGGGGTTCAAATCCCCCGAGCCATAGTCTCTAATATTTTGACAAGAAAGTTGCTCGGATGGTAAACACAATCTTCATCTTCAATATTAAGATTGTGGATTTTAGTGAAGAAAAGTTAGAAGCTCTTGGAAGTAAAAAAGTTTTTTTTTGAAATACTGACTGAGCTCTGGTATTATAGTCTAGTCCCCTTTTTACAACTTGTTTGGACGGTGATTTTGATGGTATGATATGATTAGCAAGAGAATCACATTTGTTTTGATTGTTTATTAATTATCTTCGCCGTTCAAAAAACATGATAAGAGTTGTGTTTGATCTTCTTTTCTTAAAGGCGAAGTAAAAGGTTATTGTCTGAAGCATCATATACCCCGTCATCGCGTACAAGAGACGCTTCTGGTTAAATATAAATAACTATGGTTTTATTTCTCATGCATTATAAGTAATCAGCAAGTTGCTTTTATTTACTTTATCCCCACACATAAATATTAGAATTGCTTTTGACTCATTCACAAATCACAAGTTTAAGAGTTGTCACTATTAGCGATTTTTTTAATTGAATTTGTGAGGCAATATACACATATTAAAAAAAATATTAGAAAACAAATAAAATTATATTTTTCACCATTAATTTTTGTGAAGTCACAAATATGTAATGTAATTTATCTTCTAAAAAATATAAAATTTTAATAAATGAAAAGATAAATATAGAGAAAGTTTCAAACATTTGTTTTAAACTTTGAAGATTGAAAAAAGACTAAAAAAATTCAATTAATTTAGGACGGAAAGAGTAGTTAACTGAACTACAACAACATAGATTATTATTGTTGAGGCTTAGAGTAGACTTATAAGTCAAAATCTTAAGTTAAGATTTTTAATTTATGCCTTTTGTTTTATTTTTATTATTTTATCTTAAAAATAAGTGTTCATAAGCATTTTTTTTCACAAAAACTACAAAATTATTTAAAATATTATTTTGGTTTAGAAGCACCTAAAATAAGTCGATTCAAATAGACTCTTAGTACTATATTTGTATTTACTTCGTATATTCCTTGCGTTTCAATTTGTTTTTCCTGTTTTAACTCGACAAGAAATCCAATAAAGCAAAGGTTTAATTGGTTTAATCCATGTTCAATTTTCTCAAGCGGAATTAGACTTTCATTTCGATTTCTTCAAATCCAGCATAAACTTTTGAATCATGTGATTTTAAATTAAATATATCAAAATATTTTTTAATTAAGTGAGAAATTAAATTTAAAGAGTTACTTATAAAGAAAAAAACATTCTTTTCAAAATGAACTAAAAAAAAACGTAGAACAGACAAAATTATTTCAATAAACTATTTACACAGATATCCTCTCACAGTTTTTTTATGATCAAAGTTCAAATTTGGGAAATTACCAAGTGTTATGACATGACAATTAGTACTCCCTTTGTCTTGCTTTCCTAGAAGAGTTAGTTCCTAATTTGGTGAAGAAGCAATTTTTTAATTTCAATATATCACTAGTCATAGCATGTTTAAAATTAAAAAATTAAAAAATATTTTTATTTATTATTTATATCTTTAGTTATTTCCGTCCCAATTAATTAAAGGGAAAAGGGTCAAAAATATCCTTGTACTATAAAAAAGGAACAAAAATGTCCTCAGTTTATACTTTGGGTCATTTATGCCCTTGTACTATCAGAAAGAGTAAAAAATGCCCTTGATTTATACTTTGGTCCAAAAATGCCCTTATCAATGATACTTTGGTCCAAAATGTTCTTATTGTTACCAAATGGGTCAGAAATACCCTTCTTTAAATTAATGTGTATATATATATATATATATTTTCTTTTTAAACATTGTATTACTAATTAAAATATTATTTTTAAAGAATTCTTTTGTTATTTTTTAAAAAATCACATTAACTGATAAAAATATAAGAAAATAATTGTTATCTTAATCTCATTTGATCAATTAAAATGGAATATTGTACCCCTGTAGCAAATAATA
>JBCEWC010016127.1:0-13305 GCA_038996855.1 Solanum aculeatissimum | reverse complement strand
CATTTCGCATGCTAATTATTTGAAATTGTTTAAAAAATAAGAGTTTGATGTTTAATTTGTATTGTGGCGGGTAAAAATTGGGTGTCAACAAGTTGTACATCCGGGAATTGGTAAGGTTGCATGGTATACCGAGGTCTATCATATTGGATCGTGGTACCCAATTTACTTCTTACTTTTGGAGGTCATTTCAAAGAGGGCTTGACACTAAGATTAAGTTGAGCACTGCTTTCCACCCACAGACCGATGGACAAGCCGAGAGGACAATCCAAACCTTGGAGGATATGTTAAGGGTATGTGTGTTGGAATTCAAGGGATTTTGGGATGGCTATCTACCACTTATCGAGTTTGCATACAACAATAGTTACCATGCTAGCATTGGTATGTCCCCATTTGAAGCTTTGTATGGTAGGAGATGTAGGTCTCCGGTGGGGTTGTTCGAGTTGGGGGAAATGGCATTGTTAGGCCCGGACTTGTTGTTGAATCTATAGAAAAGGTGAAGTTGATTAGAGAGAGGTTGAAGACTGCTCAAAATCGCCAAAAGTCTTACTCGAATGCTAGGAAAAGAGACCTTGAATTTCATATGGGTGATTGAGTTTATGTGAAGGTGTTACCTATGAAGGGCATTATGCATTTCGAAAAAAGGGGCAAGTTGTACCCTCGGTATGTCGGGCCCTATGAGATTGTTGAGCGGGTTGGCAATGTGGCTTATAGATTAGATTTGCCTTTGGATATGAGTTCCATTCATCCGGCGTTCCATGTGTCGATGTTGAGGAAGTTGGTTGGTGACCCTAGAGCAATTGTACCTTTGGAAGATGTCACGGTTGAGGATAACTTGACTTACAAAGAAGTACTAGTTGAAATATTTGATAAGCAAGTGAAACGACTTCGTAACAAGGAGGTAGCTTCTATTAAGATGCTGTAGAGATCTCAACATGTGGAGAGCGCTACATGGGAAGCAGAGTCAGACATGATGAAGCGATACCCCTATCTCTTCCAATCTACTCAAGCCTAAGGTACTAGGTTCTATCTCTTTCGAATGATTCTAATTCTTGTTTTCTTGAGTTTATGACCTTACATGCATGCATGTGCACGAAAATTTCTTGAATGATATCTTGACATGGGTTTTAAATGACTAGAAAAATGATGAATGATGCATTATGTTTTATTTTGAAACGACCCTTATTGATTGAGTCCTTCAAGTCTTGTTCTAGCCCATTCGAGGACGAATGTTCCTAAGAGGGAGATGATGTAATAACCTAAAAATTCTTGAACCTTGTGTTACTTTTTGAGGGCTGATTTGAATCTATCTTGGTTAGCTTTCGAGTGTTCCGAGTCTCCCATGCACGATCGTCTTGGGACAAGTCATATTGGTTAATTTTGGCTTGAGGCCTTAAGGGAGTGATGTATTTAAATGTCCATATCTCTCGGTATAGGATGAACTGTATAGGCCAATAATTATTAAATTAAAGCTCTTTGAGTGATCTTCCTAACGCACTTGGTTTCACGGAATTCGGACTTTGTAGGAATAAGTTATGGCCTTTTTGGTGGGACTGCATGAACGGAGAATTTCTTCTAGAAAATTGGCTAACTCATTACATCACGGTAGGACCACGCGTCGTGTAGAGGCTCACAGACCCTTACCTGGTCTGTGTGGAGAGGCAGTGAGTCCATAAAGGTTTGAACCTAGGCTTCGGGCCAAGGAAGGCTCCGTGGACCACTACATGGTCTGTGTGAAGCGTCACGTTCCGTGAGCCAGACCGTGTGGGGTTCCAGTGAGTGGCCAAGGCTCTGAACCGAGGCCACGGGCTAAGGAAGACTCCATGGATCACTACACAGTCCGTGTGAGGCTTCATGATCCGTGTAGGGTACCGTATAGGTGATGTCTCAAATTTTTCCTATCCGTTGCAAAATTTATAATTTTCCCGAGTGAGGCATCACGGTTAGACTCACGGACCGTGAGTCACTACATGGTCCGTGCAGTCCACTTCGGCAGTGTCAGTTTTCAGTTTTCTTTCATGTTTCATTAAGGATTTAATGGTAATTTCTAATTAATCCTAGGTTCATTTTAGTGCTTTAAAACTCTCCTAAACCCCTGATTTAACCCTATTCTTCATTATTCAAATCAAATTTCTCCAAGTTGCTCTCAAGCGCTCTCAAACCCCATTGAAGACTAAGCTTAGTAATCAAGGGAAACTCAATCTTCTTCAATTCTTCTTGTTTTTCTTGACTAATCAAGGTATGTGGGATTGATTCATGGTTCCTCTTTCAACCATGAAGACCCAAAACTTTTCTTTCTTTAAATTTGATGAAATTTCCCTTACGTTGAAATCGGTCTTTTTATTTGTGAATGAATTAAATTAATTGAGTTGTGGGTTGTGTTTTAAGGTCGATTTTAAGATGAATTAAGCTCCTAATTGTTGAATTCCAATAACTTTACGAAGATTCAAGTTGCATGATCCTTTTGTTCTTCAATTCAAGTATGGGTATTAAGAATTATATTTTGATTGATGATTTTCATTATGTTTGAATATGCAACTATTCTTATGATAGTTTAAGTATTGATATCCAATACCCATGATATTCAAGGATCATCCATGCATTGCATTCATGAGCATGAAAGATTTGTTTGATGGAACTCTTGTTACGATTTGACTGGATTTTTGGTAAGACATGTGAATTGACCAGAATGTGATCACATCTCATCTTGATATGGATTTATGAATACCTTGGGTGTTTTACACTATCTTGTTACAACTAGAATGAGCTACTCCTATGCATTGGTATATGAACATGATTCTTGAATTACAATTTGACTTTTTAGCTTAATTATGAAAGTCTTGAAAGATGATTTGGGCTATTTAGCCAACTTTGCATTGCTTTGACCTGAAGTATTGAAATATCTATTTTAAAGTTTGTAAATGTATATGTATTTTTATGGGAGGAAACTTAGCACCGAGGAATTGGAGTCGGGGTGAACTATCTCTAAGGGTCCATACTCTTTTCCGTCAAACCATGTGCCAACATGAGTATTCTCCCTTATTGAGATTGACTTGTATTCCCCTTTTTATAGGGTTGACTTGGGACCTACCTGGAAAGTAGTCCAATTTCAAGTAGTAGCTCGCTTGGTCTCTCTTGTTGTCGGTTGTGGTCACATCCCTGCTAAGAATATGTAGGTTTGCATTCATGCATCATGACACTTCATGGAATATTGTTATGGTATCTTTCCTTGTTTATACATATTCCTTCTATACTTATAAGTGCCCTCGTCATCTAGCTTTACAGTAGGCCCATATACATTGCATGCCGGCATACTTAGTGTATTATATGTACTAACCCATACTCTTGTCTACATGATTTAACCATGTAGAGACTGGAGACGATATTCATCTACTGTTGGATGACTAGTTGAGATCACAGGCTCGATGTTTGTGGTGAGCCCTTTATTCCAAGGGTAAGACCTACTTTCTTCTAGCTTATCTTTTATTTTATTTTGTTGTCTATCTTGTGACTTGAGGGTGAGCTCGGACTATGTCGAGACCCCCGTCTTATTCTTGTAGAGGCATCGTTGGATACTTATCGAATTATATTCTATGCCGTACTATGTGTTTATTTGAGATGTTATGATCATCTCTGTTTTGCTATGGTTATTATGTTTCGATTATGCTTCCGCTTGTGCTATTGTGATTTGTTGGATGGGAATGTGCTTATGTGAAAAGTCCCTAACCCTTCTTGCCCCCATAGCTTGAGTCATACTTACCCGCCCTTTCTAACGTAATTGTTATGTGCTATGTGATTCATTCTTATCCCATTCCTGACAACATCCTCATAGCTTGAGTCCAAAGCCCCAGAATCCCTTAGACTTATGTGTTGTTTATTATGTTACGCGCTTCCAAACCGATGATTCATGTGATGATGCTAAGATGGCTTGATCGAGAACTCTTGGGTTCTCTTTCATTATGTCACACCTAGGCCCTACTCTTGGGTTCTCTTTCGTCATGTCACACCTAGGCCCTACTCTCGGGTCGTGACATAAAAATACAACTTTGGATCCAAAAACTTTATTTTAACCCTGAATTCAGTTCTGCAAGTTCTCATAGACCAGTTTCGCCATTTCGAAGCTAATGAAATTGACAGAATTAGATTCCTACGCACAAAACTCAAAATGACTTAGAAACTCAAAATTTTCAAACTTAAACCTTTGAAAACTCTTTCTTTTGCAAAACTCCAACTTTTACCAAGATTTTCTAAATTTGACTTTTTAACTTAACAAAAAATGACCTTAAGCAGCTTTCAGGAAGGGCAAAATGGTAATTCAACTAAAAATGTCAAAAATGACCTTCGAGGTCATTACACGAAATGAATGGGAGGCCCTTATACGTGATTCTATTGTCACCTAGACCCTTCTACTCAGGAATTTGCCAAGAGAACCCTCGTACCCACTAAAACACAACATTTTGAATATATTTTTTTTACCTAAAAATGGTGCGTGACTTACAAATGAGTACACCTAAATTTTCACATTATTTGCAAATTCCACATAGGAAATGACATATTAAAACTTGTTTCCACATAACAACAAATATTTTTTTTCTCTTTCAAAAGTTTCTTCCCCCTTTTTAGTCACACGCTCATACTCCTCTCTACTCTCGTTTTTTCATATTGATCACCAATATTTGTGTCTGATTTTTTTTGAAAAGTTTTGAGTTTGCATCTCAGTCTATAGTTGTAATTTTGTCAGCTTATATTATTTGTTTTACAGCTGTTCTTGGTGTTCTTTGTTAGGGTTTAGATATTTAGCAGGTTATTGTATTTTTTTGGAGGAGTTTACTTTGTTACAGATGTAATATCAACGTAATAACAATTTGTAGAGGTGTTATGCATTCAATGACATTTTCCATGAATATGTTGTGATTCTAGAGTTTTTTTTTCGTAAAATCATCTTACAAATAATTTTTTTTGTCAATTGCGTTGAATTTTGTTCTTGTTAGTGGTCCAATTGAATTTTATTTGATTATTATAGGGCTTTTTTGTTGTATTTTGTACACAATTACTTAAAAAGTAGAAATTTTTATTGTATTACATAAATAATTACTTAAAAATTAGGGATTTTTGTTTAAACTTAAAAATTAAATTTTTTTGTTGTATTCAGTTAAGAATTAGTCAAAATCAATTATGTGAAAGTATTATTGTGAATTTCCAGGCATGGTAATAATATGACTTCAATAGTTATAACACTTTCAAATGCATTATGCAAGCTATTTTTTATCAGATCCTCGACTCAGGTATGCTAATGAAATTTGTGATCCTGGAAAAATAGACGTAGATGTAGATGAGCTCCCGTATCATGTTGTTTCATAAATTAACTACTGAATTGGGAGTTGAAAAAGTTAAAACATTTGGATGCAAATTTAACAAAAGAGGTCGTTATTACATGTTAAATAATGAGAAAAATGTGTTAAGATTTATTAATAGTTTGAAAGGTGGAGACTTTGTTGATGTTTATGCGGTACATCAAATTAGTACACTTTTATTTGTTGAGGATGAAAAAGAGGTAGAACTAGCCACATTATTAACTTCTAAAAAAGATCAGCTCTCCCTACCTGATGTTAATAATAGGACTGATGTGTCTTCTTCTCAACTATTTGATAAAAAAGATAGGGTTGATGTGTCTTCTCCTCAATCACCTAATCAAAATGATAGGATTGATCCTCAACCATCTAATGAATATAATAAGACTGATAGGGTTGATGTATCTTCTCCTCAGCTACCTGATGAATATGATAGTGTTGATAGGGTTGATGTGTCTTCTCCTCAGCCACCTGATCAAAATAATAGGGTTGATCATCAACCACCTGATAAAAATGATAGGATTGATGTGTTTTCTCCTCAGCTACTTGACCAAAATAATAGGGCTAATGTGTTTTCTCCTCAATTATCTGATAAAAATGTAAGGTTGATGTGTCTTTCTCTGAACCAGCTGATGAAGTTGCTGATGCAAATATAAATGCAGCAGCCTAGGGCAGATAAAGAAAAAATCAAGAGAGTACTAAGGACTTAAATAAAGGTTAAGATAATAATTTTTCTTCCAACTACCTTCAAACTTCTGATGAAAGTGATGTACATGTAGATGGTAAACAATCTAATTCTGAATTACTCTATGATGTTGATGAGAACATTGATGATTTAAGTAACTTGGACAAGGAGTTTTGAAGCTATAAAGTCATATATTCAACAAAAATATAGTAAAGAAAAGGTTGCTAAAGTAAATGTAGAGGAGATACCCTATGATCTTGTAGGTATAAATGTTGTTGGTTTTAAATATATTAATAAGAACAAAAGGGGAAGATATGAAGGAAAATTGGGCGGGAGTGAAATATATTTTTAAAATTAGTGAAGATGAAGGGATAATTGTTGAATCTGATGAGGTTGTAGATCCACCAGCTAGAAATACAAGTACCAAAGTTTATTTTGACCTAACTACCAAAAATATTTTATTTCAGTTGTACATGATTTTCTAGAGAAGCACTACAAACTTACTCTATTCAAAAGGGTGTAAACCTTAAACTGAAATCTAATGAAGAGGAAAAGATCAAGGCAAAGTGTCAGAAAGGTTGTCCTTGGCATATTCTTGGAAGTATTGAGGGAAACATTGAAAATTTTATTGTGAAGATATATGTTCCAATCCATAAGTGTTGCAAAAAAACAAGAAACAAGTTATATACTCCAAAGTGGATTAGCAAGACTTACAAAGATAGAATCATGAGTGAGCCTAACATCAAACTCTATCAATTAAAGGGTTAATAAGAAAGAAATATGGACTATATGTTAGCAAAATAAGTTATAAAAAGAAAAAAATAAAAGTTCTAAATTATTATATGGGTGTTTTCGAGGAGGAATTTACTAGATTGTATAATTTTACTGAGGAGTTGAAGTCTACTCCAAGAAGTATTATAGTTTTTAGGACATCCAAGAATACAATTCCTAAAAAAGAAGTATTTATGGATATTTATATTTGTCTTGAAGCATAAAAAAAAATGAATGGATGGAGGGGCGTAGAAGGATGACTGATTTTAATGGCACATTTCTAAAGGGTATTTGTAAAGGAGAACTATCGACTTGCATTTTCAAGGATGGAAATAATTGAATGTATCCTGTAGCATGGACAGTAATTGATAAACAATCAAATGATACATGGTCTTGATTTATTAAATGCATCAAACATGATCTAGAGTTGACACAACCTAAAGGTGAAGGACTCATATGTATGTCTGATATGCAGAAGGTATAATAACACATTGTAATTAATTTCACTTTTTTTTATTTGCTATAACAACTGCTATGTTACATTAATTTTTCTCTTTATTTTTTAATTATTTTTTTAATAGGATCTTCATAAGCACTGACTGATTTATTGTCAAATGCTTAGCATAGATGGTGTGCTAGACATATTTGGGCTAATTGAAAGAAGAAATGGAGGGGTGAAGAAAGAAGAAGAAAATTTTGGCAGGTTTCTAGGACTCCATTTGAAGTTTATTTACAAGATAAACTAGATGAAATGAGTTTCTTGGGAAAGGCATTGTAGAATCTTTGTTTAAGTACAACAAAGAGGCATGGTGTAGGGTGTTCTTCAACGAACATAGCAAGTGTGACATAGTTCAGAATAATATGTGTGAGACATTCAATAGTTGCATCTTGACAACTAGATTCTAATCAATCATTACTATTATAGGAGAAATTAGAGTTAAAGTAATGAAAATAATGACTTAAATGAGGGAGTTTTCTGAAAAATGGGTAATTGATGTGTCACCTATGGCTATGAAATTTTTTAGAGCAGCTAGTTGTGAGGTTAAAGTTAATAGAGATAATGACTATGAGATTCTGGATTCACCATATAAGCACATTATTAATATAAAAAAGAAGGTGTGTAGTTGTAGGTCATAGTAACTGAAGAGAATTCCTTGTGCACGTGTAATTACTACAATGCATTACAAAAATTTGAATGTTGAGTCAATTGTTGACCTCTGGTACAAGAAGAAGACATATCTGAAAGCCTACAATAAGTTCATTCAATCCATGAAAAATATTAAGAAGTGATCAAAGAGTACAAAATTAGTCATTGAGCCACCTGAAATCGTTATTATGCCAGGAAGACCAAGAAAAAATAGAAGAAAAGATAAGAATGAGCCTAGTAAAAAGAAGTTTGAAAAAGCTACAAGAAAGGGGAGAAAAATGAAATATTCTTTGTGCAAGAATTTTGGACATAATAAGAAAGGATGACCAATTATTGTAAGTTTTTCTTTTACTTCTTCAACATTATTAATGAAATTATTTTGTCAATACTTCTAAATTCAGTTTTGAATATTGTGTATGCAGAAAAATGGCTCCAAAATTGGAACTTCATCTGCAGGAACTGCTGGTGCAACTGCTAAAATGCACATCACTACTTCAACAACTTCTACAAGTGTAACTGCTGGTGCAACTATTGAAATGTCCATTACTACTTCAACAGTTGTTGAAAGTGCAACAACTACAAATGGATGTGTTGCAAATGTTGAAAGTATTTTCTCAACCAACAAGTTAATTCAATAATTAACAATCTACTATTGGTGATATTGATTTAAAGAGGAAGAGTAACATAGTTAAAACAGATGGAGAAAATTTTAGATACACAAGGCCAAGAACATGTAATTTTAATATGCTATTTGAAGTAAATAGTAGTGTGATAGAGAGGGTCAGTATTATCATTTAAGGACTTTTATTTGATAGTATTATTGTCTTTAATTGATGGTATTATTATCTTTCATCAGTGTAGAACTGTTGATCGAGTGTTACATAATCTTGCATTAAAAAGTTTAGTACCTACCAACATTGATCTTGGCTACAAATCTAATGGACTAAGGTGAAAGGGTGGAGCTGCAGTTACTGAAAGACAGCTACGAGAAAAAAGTTACAAAAGAGTCAACTCTTCTACAAGCCCTTATGCCACTACAAGCATCCAGTCCAGAACAACTCATGTCACACCAATCACTCAGTCCACACCAAGCACTCAAGACACATAATTTCTTTTACAGTAGAAATTTATGTTTTGTCTAGGTTAATTCTCACTATTATTGTGGTCTAGAATACTTTTCAACTGGTAACTTATGTTTTGTGTAGATTAATTTTAGCTTTATTTTCATCTATTTTGTTAACTTGCCATGACAAACAAGTTATTTTTGTTTTATGAATTTATGGGTAAATCACAGTAATTATAAGCCTTAAACTGAATATTTTCATTACATTATATTTCATCATCATAATACTCACATGAACAATTTGTCATAATACCATCTTCAATACAAAATATATAAACCAAATGACAATAATCACAATAATACTAATATCAATATGAATGATTGAATTCCCTTATCTTCCATGCCTTTCTTGCCTTCCATGTCTTCCATGATCAATATTTTTTGATGGGTTATTCATGTAATATTATTCTTGATATATAGGATAAACTTGATATGTACGATCAACTATGTTAGCCCATAAAAAAATCTACATCCATTACCATTTGCATATCTTTGACAACCTTAAAATATTTTTTCAAGATTGGTTGAAGTCTTTGACATCTTAAGTTCAGCGTGAAGTCCATAATAGCAAAAACAAACTATCATTGTGAAGAATAAGAAACTTTAACAAATAAAAAAAGGAAGTACAAAATCAATGGGGCCTGAACGATTGTGGACAACGAGAAGAAATTACAAGAGAAAAAATTTGGAGAGGGAGAAATGAGAAGAAATTTGAAGAATTTTGAGAAGAAGAAGCTCAGTAATGATATTTGGTAATTTAGGGAAGAAGATGACTGCTATAGCCCCTGTAAAAATAATCGTTAAGGACTTTTTAGAAATCATTCATGCTCCTAAAGTTAGTGTATTATATGCACTTGACCTACTTTTGTTCATGGGATGACAGGTAAAAAAATATATATTTAAAATATTGTGTATTAGTGAGTACAAGGGTTCTCTTGGCAAAGTCCCGAGTAGAAGGATCTAGGTGACAAATAGAACCAAGTATGAGGGTCTCCCAAGTTATTCTGCCTTATTTAAATAGGTACATAGTATTAAAGAATTAATACTGTATTATGACATCAAATTCATGTGATTAATCCAAGTCTTTTGATGTAAAGTATATTCACTAAAATTATAATTTTCTCATATTTTTATGTTGTAGTGATTTTTTCAAAATTATAATTTTTTTCTTTACGTTCTTTTTACCTTATAATTTTTTTCTCCTTTTTTTCTTCATTTCTTTCTTTCATCATTCTCTTTTCTTTCTTTCTTTTTTTATTAAATATTTTTTCTTTTTCAATTAATATTTTTTTTTTTTACATATGAAACCAGAAAATTATCTATTTTATACATTTTGAATTCTTTTGAATAAATTTACCCCTAGATATAAAAGTCGAGATTCAAGACAATGAGCAAGAGTTAACATATCTTATTACGTCTTAATTTATGAGATGCTCTAAGGAAAAACTTAAACAAGAACTTCAAAAAACCAAATTATAATTTGTGCCCCATGGACAAGAGGTCTTGATGTATTTGATACTCTATAATTATGTCATGACTTAAGCCTAGGACCCAGTAGTATCACGATGAATGAGATCCCTGAAAGAACTCCAAACTAGCCTTCTTAGCATATCATAAGCATACAAAGTAAATAAGAAGGAAATAACATAAGCAGAAGCTAAATATACTTGGGCTGAAACATGAAAGTCATACAAGACATAGAGAAAATACAAGTTTGAAATGAATACATCACATCCAACAATGCCTCTAAGTCATGAACATGGACGGGGGCTCAGACTGGTTCTGACTCACCCCCAACCTAAAGTAAAAGACTATCTCTAAAGAATAACATGAAAAGCTAGAAGGAAATAGGATCCGTCCCTGAAGCATAAGCTTTATCCAATCTGAATTTGCCAGAAGCCTAGATCTAGCCACGATGATAAGGATGGGTACCTGTACCTACATTGTTATATAATATAGGCATAGAGTATATGTTAGTATATTTGAACGTACTAAGTATGCAGACATGCAATACAATATAGATGTAGTGATAAACCTGCATAGTCATGATACCTGAACAAATGACATATGTATACATATATAGGGCCAAGGTAGAGAAGTGATCATCATATCAATATGCCATGAATGCCATAATGCATGAATATCATAGTACCCAATATAGTCACGAGTCATTTAAGAAATCATATGCCTTGTAAAACATGATGAATCATAATGAAACTCAAAATCATAGTAAGAGTAATGAGTCATAGAAAATATACCATAAATCTTTGTGTGAAAGATCTTTAAACTTGAGAGAGATCATGAACATATGTGAGAGTTACCATTAACCGACATAAACCATGTGAGCTATAACATAGAGTTCCGATGTTGCCCCTACACTAAGGGCGAAGTCACTTGCCAAAGTGAACCTCCTAATGCCTAAGTAGATCTACTAAGCTACATAAATGATCAAACATCTACTAACAGGTGGCCCATTTAAAGAATCAAGCCTCTATAACAAATGATCCTTCTAAGGAATCAACCTCAACTAACGAATAATCCTTTACCCTATAGTCTCACGTAGTTATGGGACAATATGATTCACTACTAATTGGTCATGCCTTAACTATGTAGTCAACCTCAATCCTAAGGCTATCTCAGTGGTAAGTAAACTCTCAATGGAAAAGAAATCATAAGTCATAACCATTAGTTATGTCATGTCATGAGAGGGGCATTATCTACTAACCCATCCATGTCATATCAAATCATGAAACATAGAATAACTCCTTAATCTCATCTCAAGTGATGTGAGTATAGGACTTTCATCATCACATATTCATACTTATCACATAATCTTAAGCTTGATCAAAATCTCATAGTTCATAATATCATGCATAAGAATGACTCATTTCATACTAGGGTTCTAGGTCGCCTCTTAGGATCCTAAGTCTTCCCTAGAAATCCCAAGTCACCCTTAAGGCCCTAAATCCCTAATCATCAATTTGCTTGAAACGTTGTAAATACTTTATCATAACTTAAAGCTTATCCTTGAAAAACATAGTTTCATGCTCAAAATTCTATTCATATCCATAATCATACTCATATCAGAATCAAAATCTCATTTAAAATCTTGTGCATGCATGATCATGTGATGGGAGATGAAAGTATAGCATAGGTACGTAAGCATCAAGCTTAAGTCATGATAACTGAGTAAAAACATACATAATCCTCAAATATAAAAGTGTTTGAATGATAAATGAAGTTACTTATGAATAATTTCATAATCATCAAGTCATAATAATTAGAATCTCATGAAATCCATGCAAACCAAGAGAATTGAGGTTAATTCATGCATATTTCATAGTTTGAACATATCCCATAACATAATCATAACAATTTAAAACTAAATCATGAAAATGGTAATTGATCATAACTTGAAAATACATGAATTCGATGAAAATAGGTTGGGCTCCATGATTGAAAGGAGATCATGGATGAATCCGACATACCTTAGGGAGAATTGAAGATTTGAAGGTGAATTTAGCTTGAACTTGAGGGTTCTTTGATGAACTTTTGACTTGAGTTTGAATGAGAGATTTGAGAGTCTTTTTGGTGAGTGATCTTGTGAGACTAAGTGATATGAGTAAATGAAAGTATTTAGAATAGGTTAAGAACTAATTAAGAAGGTATAAAGGTCCATAAACGTCCATAGGAGCTTGGGGTTTTAGTGAAATAACTGGACTACCCTTACTAAAACTCACCTAAAAAAATGCACAGTGCACCACCACGGCACACACCACACACACCCCATGGTGGGGTCTGTGGTGTTGTAACAACCCAAAATTTTTCGAAATCTACTGATGGTTGGCATTCAATGATGTACTACAAGACATGGTTGAGTTCTGGTAGCCACGGGTTGAGTTTAAGTGGCCAAATGCAAATTGGGCTAGGAAGTGGCCTAGAGGGACAGTTTTGATAGACAACTTCAAATAGTCATAAATTTTGATGTGGGATGAACCATGTGATCTAAGACACATCAAATTTAATCTCTTTGAGTTATCTTTGGAACCCAAGTGGTTTCACGCGATTTTGATATCGGATGAGGGAGATATGGCCCAAACAGTGAGACTGTCTCAAATTCGGAAGCCATTGGAGATAAGCTCGGAAACAATGGACAAGGACATTGACACGGACCGTTAAACTTTGAACGGTCCATCTAGGGTGTCGTGTGATGTTCCAGTGAGCTTGGGGT